>CM052112.1:1531412-1565755 GCA_028454245.1 Halictus quadricinctus
TAAACATCTGTTACCAATATGGACCTCGAGAACACAGTGTTCTTTAGGAAACTCGCGATAAAACTGAATGGTAAGGTTTGGACGGATAGCAAGGCTGTCAGACTTTATGAAATCAATTTATTACGGTTTCGGATCGTTCCAGATTTCCTTTGGTAACTCGCAACAGGAATTAAATGATTTTACGACGCCGCTAAAATGACTTTTGTCCAGCAAGATCGGCGATCCGTCACACCGCACAGCCTGGAGACTGTTCGAACGACCACTGGCATGAGATTAGTACACAGTCGACATTAATATCTCTATGGTATTGACTATTAAACCATGAAATACGATCTCCGGTCACGCAGGTATGAAACGCCGCACGCGGATTCCCGTCGGTCGCCGTTTGAGCGGGTTTGCGTGAAAATTCCGCAACCAGAATTATTAACATATTCATTGACCCGGCTAGCCGTATGAAAAATGCCGATATACGCCCAGCAATTGACCGGCGAATTTGTTTGCTGATTTACTCGGACCGGGGATTGTAAAAGACACCGGCGTCGGAAAGGAAAAGTTAATATTATCATCTACATCGAATAAAAGTCGCGGTTGGCTTATTTAAACGGCGTTACGTACTGGTCTGTCTTGTTGAGTCTGTGCGCGAGTTATGGTGTACGATGCAAATCGAGATAAGGGGAATCGAGAATGCGGTGAACAATCCTCGTATCGCGCGAATTTTAATTCTCTTGCGTTTATTTTATGGGGAATCCGGGACTAGATAGTTTCGCTGAATTGGCAACTGCTTCGCGTCTAACTGTCGCGATTTTTGTAATATTTATAGATGTATATATTGCTTTATGTCTATCTAGTATGTAGACACTGTAACGTAAAAGTTGTTAGAGAAGACTGAAACTTTGTTGCAACGAACATTACAATTTTTTAGAATATACTCTTGTATGTTAAGCATAATGTGGTTCTTTAAACGATTTTCAATGTGAATAATATTCGAAACGTTGATCCTAAATCTTGTTAATAAGTCGAAAGTAATGTCCTTAAGTTTAAACAAATTTCTTTAGAGTTTTATATTCCACCTATTCGTTTGTGTAAAAATGCATCGAGTATAATTATTTACAACCAGTTTCCAAGAAGACTTTTTGAACATTACAGTACAGTAAAGTTTTGATTCAAGCCGAGCGGAGCTACACGATCTTAGTCAGTTCGCCTATCCCCTGGGAGGCATACAACACGCTGTACATAATAAAAAATGAAGAAATCAAGCGATTAACCAATACGTCTAATACGTAACTCGCGTGTACACAGTCGTTCGAATGAAATGCAAGAAACCCCTTTGTAAAAACAATTTCCCTCATACATGAACATAAAGGACGCCAGACACAGAGATGTGAAAAAGTCTGGAGCCGCGGACTAAAATCGCATAATCTACTCTCAAAAAGTAATCTCCGTTTATCTGCGGTCGAAACGCTTCCGCGAGTGCGGCCCGACGTTAATTAAGTGCGGCGCAAGCGTGAGTAAGAGATCCGATATTCATCGAAACGGCGTTCTTTGTTCACTTTGTATAAAAATCCTAGGAGAAAAGCCGACCATAAAAACCGGCTAAGTAGCACGGCTAACAATGGCGGCTTCGTTATCTGCGACCATAATCGCGAACTTTCCTCGCGATCAAGACGGAAGTCGCTTGTCGCGGCCGTTCGGGGCATCCCGAGGAAATATCAGCGACGGTATTAAAAAAGGAAAAAAAAAAAATAGGAAAAACGTTCTCCGGATAACAAAATTAATATTTGTATTGGCGACGGCAAAGCTGCGGCAGGCCGGCGACCGTGCTGGCAGGGAGCGAACGGGCCGCTTTCACATTAATAATACGGCCACACGGTGGAAGATGCTTTCTATCTCCGTGCAAACCGGTGACCCTTTTACCGGGACGACATCAAAGAACGCCTGCAGAGGCGTACGCGGTACGTGTTTCAAATACATGAAGTCATATTGATAATAATGCGTGCGGACGGGATGCGCACGGATACGTGCCCCCTCCCCCTCTCTCTCTCTCTCTCTTTCTCTCTTGTACTGGCGCACAGGCCCCGGGGGTACAAGGAAGTCTCGGGATTTGTGGTACCAAGAAGCCATGATTGCCGTGGCCCTCGCTACCACGTTCATTACATAGCGCGCCATTAATCTGGAACGGTCTGATGGCTCGCAGGCCAGTAAATATGTAGAACGATAACATCTGCGACTTAACATTCGTTCCACGGATCCCAGGGTCCTCGACTTTTCATACCAGGGGCAACTCATCCGCCCGTCGAACCAGAAGCGAAAGGCGAGAACCGAGTGCTCCGATTTTCGAACTTACGGTCAGCTCAAATCGGCTCTGTACGCTGTAAACCAGGATGGACCTTGTTCCTCGATCATGTTTAGCATGCTGGCCCCTAAACTTATTCCATTTTGTGAAAAATTCATCTGGACAAAATTTCAGAGCAAGACGTGGCGCATCTGGTCTTTTCAGGAAATCGTTATTCTCCTTCTTGACATGTTCTTGCTCTTCATGCCCTTGTCCCTGATAATCAACACTAAACCTACCACGGTCAAAATAACCGGTTTCCTATTTCACAATGACTGAAATTATGAAAACGTTTTACGAAATTACTGAATTGACTTGTTTGTTTAAGCACATATTATAGTGAAAATCGTAGAAAGTTTAAGTAAATTCAATCTTCTCCCTTTTAGAAGACGGTTCACTTTTATATGTTTTGTGCTTGGTAGGTTTAGTGTTAAAGCATTTTTGGTTTCCATAGCGCTCACCTGACGTATAAGGTCAATTTTAGTAAATATTTAACCTATAAACCTATTCAGAAGAGAGATCAATTTTTAGTAGTTGTAATAATATAGGGTGCTTCCGAAACCATTTTCCGAACCACCTCGGTCCCAATTAGTTCGTATAATTGTCACTCCACTGAACAGCAATTTTCATTTTTAGCGGACAAATTTTTGCAATAAAATCGCCGGTGGGTGTTGGAGCTGGGAGATAATGCTACGATGAAATAATAAAAATTCGATCGAATTCCATTTTTCGAACCGTCTCGGTCACGATTAATTCATACAATTAAAGCTGTACTGTAGAATAATTTCCAATCCGTGAATTCGCAACGACCGAACACTTTCGTGACTAAGCGTCAAGGTCGGCGAAAAAATTTCGCGATAAAAACGGAAAACCGTGCATCACGTGAGTACGGTGTAGTCGGCAGATACCGTCACGATCGAATAATACAAAATTCAGTGACTTATCGGCGTGCTCGCACGGATGGGTCCGTGGCAACGCAGCATTTGTTCCAATCTAAGCGACCTGGGGTAATAAATATGCCTCTCCGGCTGATATAATGCGAGCGTGGGTTGGTACCACTGGAATCAGTCGTCGCAGCTGCTTGATTTACGCCATATGCCGCGATGCATCACGGGACTATCGTTCTGCTTGCATTTCGCCGACCGAAAATAGGTTCGGCTCTCTCGTAACCCGATGCTCTCTCGCTCCATTTCGTTCTTTTCTCTCCTCCTTTCACCAACGGTTCGCGAAGATCGGAGGGATACGATTCGGAGCGATCCATTTCTCCCTAAATCCTCTCCTTCATTCTTATCCCGTGCTCGTGACTCCATTATCGGGTGTCGTTTGTTTTCGGACACGGTTCATAGTGCTTTCGTTGGGTAATTTGGCGCAGTGAAGGCTATTTCGCTATTAAACTGGATCAGCTGGATCGATTAGGAGACATATGGATGAATTTTCAATCGTTGGAAAGTTCAACCAGATGTTTATGAAATCATGTTAACAATGGCGCCTTGTACCGAGTAATAAAAGTGAGCAATTTTTATATTTTACTTCATAAAAATAATAATTCCATTATACTCCACTAATCTCATTAATTGAAGAATAAAATCTGTGGCCAATGAGTTTAATTGTCGTGGTAGTTTTAGTTCCGGCCCGAACCGAACGTTTCAGCGTTTTATGGACACGGTTAGAGGAAAGAGTTCGTCGCTTGGGCCCAACAGGCCCAACAGGCCGTATAGTCTGCAAGAATCGGTCTTATCGTGCAGTGTGTCGCCCCCATGTTCCTTCCGCTTCACAGTGGAACTTAGGAAAATATTAGGTTGTTGCAAATGAAATTGCTGTTTTTGAATCTTGAACATAAACTTTCCAATAAAATACAATTACCATCGACATCAGTGCGGCCCGCTTTCAGCTCAGTCCGAGGTCCTTTTTTCAGGAATTGGTGGGGATAGTGAGTGTAAGTGTGTGCTACTATATTTCATGTATTACGAAGTATCCTGGTAGGACTCTTCTGAAATTCTACAAATTTTCTCAGATGCCTTGAAGTATAAAACTGAAGACTGAATAATCGAAGTGCCTTAAAGAAGTTAAAGAAACTTGCTGCTCGTAATTATTGTCCAATACAGTAGCGAAAGTTAGCGTACAGTGTTGGGATTATGAGAGACCACAGTACACCAGTTACGGGTTACGAAAAGATCTTGAGGTCTTGTGGAAAAGAAAGAAAATCGAAAGAACTGTAACCCCTCAGCAATTTTTCGATAAAATAAAACATCACAAAGATAATAGGCACGTCTAATTATTTTCCTTACTGGATCCACCGTGGCGGCCTCTCGTCGTCGCCGGTCTTCGTGGCTCGACCTCCATGGACCGGTTTCGACCCGCGGCTACTGACGTCAATGAAAAAGTCGACTTATGATACCGTGGGCCCCCTCTGACGAAGAGGCCCTCGAATCGGGGCCCGACCCAGCCGCGTACACCCTGGTCTGATTGGAGTTCGCCGACGTCGAACCTGGGGCTACCGTAATTACTAATTGCCACCGTGGCTTAATTAGCGATTCACGTCGTTGGTTCATCAGCGCTTTCTGGTCCCTCGTCCGCCACTTTCTTCCGCCGATCCACGGACCGTTTTTCATTTGGAATCGTGAAAGTCGACCGGTTCAGCTATCTCGGTGTCTCTTCTTCTTCGTCTTCCTCTTTCGCTCTTCTTCATCGACCATCGACGTTTCAGGGGGAAACCGGGAGGATTCCGCGTATCGGGGACCTTCCTGTTCACCGGGATTGCTTCATTAGACAGGTGCACCTGCGCCGGGGATACCTTTACGTACCTTTACACTGATTTCGGAGTCATTATTGGTCCGTGTGTCTCTTCTCTATCGGAATAATTTCTTGTTAGGAAACGGTCCCTGGAGGCGCGAGTTTTACTCCATATAACACGGTACTGGAAGTGTCTGACTGTGTTATTTTATTTTGTTGGAATCATTAAAATACAGTTGCGCTACGATGCTGCCCAAAAATGGACAAACAAATGCGGAATAGCTGGCAGGAAATGGCACAAGTTACTAAGACCGCAAAAATCAAATTAATTTTCAGCAGTGGTTGACTCAACTCCGGCTGAGCGAAATCCTTTTACATGAACTCCTATTAAACGAACGAAAAATCATACGATTCTTCCTGTTCGCCGGGATTGCTTCATTAGACAGGTGCACCTGCGCCAGGGACAGTACGCGCACCTTTGTAAGTTGATTTCGGAGTCATTATCGGTCTGTGTCTCTTCTTTATCGGAATAATTGCTTCTTAGGAAACGGCTCCCGGAGGCGCGAATTTTACTCGATTTTTGCCCCGCAATTTACATAATGACACACGGTGGTCCATAGGGGTTTCGGAGCTACGCGGACACGAACGGAGTTTAATGTATTGGTGGCAGCGAGTACGGCGTCATTTTAGGCAGTTCGATTTTTATTATTATAGAGCATTCTCGGCAGGGAGAGACGCGAATTAATGTAATCGGAGCTCGAAGTCGCGGAGAATTTGAATTTTGATCGAACCTTGCGCGATTCGCTCGGATGCGAAGGTCTGAGCTGAATTTTTCAATCTCGCAAATTATATTTGTATGTAGCGGGTAATGTGTGTCTTTGCAGTAAGCTGTTGCTTTTATTCATCTCATCTCTTATTTTATGAGGGAGCATTTATTTTCTTACAACTTTCTGCCACCTTGCGGCCAATTTTCGAACAAACTTTGTTCAAGGTTATGTACTCTGTACAAAGCTATGTACTCTAACTTTGCTCAAGGAATTTCGTAAACGTACTGAAAAGTCCAATCTACGTCTGTACAGAGCCCAAAATTGCGAATTTCTACCTCATCGTGGAGTAATTTGTAATATTCGGTAGAAAACTCGCTTTCTGAAGCAAGTGTGACGTCACAAGATGGCGGCCGCAGAGAGATTCTCTTAATTTCGAGAGATTTAGTGTTCGCATCGAAAAAAAGGCTCCGTACAGACGTAGCAGAGACATGTACAAACACGGTGGTATGCATTTTTAATTGATTACTTACTTATTCAAGACGTAAAGTGTCTAGAAAAAAAGGCACAGCGTAACATAGAGTGACAGTCAAGGCCAAATGCCTGCCGGCCCCCTTAAGGCCGATCGAATGAAAATGCACCAAACTTATTTCCACACCCAAGATTTTCCATGGAGAATGACGATCGACCGTTCCTCCCACTCGAGCGTCAGACGGAATACAAGAAAATCCAATGATGTCCTTGCTCCTGTGTGCTCCCGGCGCCGCAAAAAAAGGCTGGTTCGGTTCTCGATAACTACCGTGCACACCGGTGGTTACGCCGTCAGGAAGAAGGGGGCTTTGGACCGGCAAGAGGTGGTCAGAAGGGTCCTGAGAAGAGGAGAGATTACGCAGAGAGAGAGAGAGAGAGAGAGAGAGAGTCGTGAAACGAAGATGCCCACTGTAAACGCAGAGAGGAAAGAGAGACTCCGGAGGCATACGAGAACGGAAAGAGCCGGACGCCCTTCCTCCTAGTTGGTCCACATTAATTAACCTGCTCTCTTAATTGCGCGGCTTGTTTATTACATGGCCACGGCCATTTGTCGATGGCCGGCTCGGAGAGCTCGGCCTGGCTCCTGCGCCGCATAGACCTATTATCCGATCTCTACCGTGCTCATTCGGCAAGCATACGCGCCTATCGATTCCGAAGGACCCGCCGCAATCTACATACGGGAGGGGTGCATTCCGATACCCCGATCCGGACGAAACGAGGGATATTTGTTTCGACCGGAGTCGCGGCCATGTTACTCGCATGATTCATGATCGGTGCTAATGAACCGAACGCTGGTTTTTGCGCCGGGACCGTCTTGCCCTTTTCGGGCCTTCGATTATGTACAGAAATTATCGCTCGGACTGCCATTTGTATATTTTCAGCCGACCAAACGGTGGGCCACATATTAATGGAGCGTTTGACCCGAGGTCGGGGAATGTTGGGTCTGTTTCGACCCAGAATTGCGAACGTTCCATCTAAATTCAAGTGTTTCCATTGCCAGTTGAAATTCTTGGATTCTTATCAGGGGATGCTTATTTTCAAGTTGTCATTGTCAAAATGGTGCAGAGTCACCCGATTATAAAAATTGCATTCATTTATCTTCATAATTTAACCTCTTAATTCTGTGACATTATGCTGGCAGTGTTTCGGGGTTAAAAAATACACTTGAATTTGCTTCATAAGCATTGCTCTAGTTCATAAACTTGGTTAACTAAATACTGATTAATTATGTTGGCAAATTTCTGAAACTTCTGCTTTTACTTCTAAAAAATTTAGTTTTTGAGTTTGTCACCCAAGATGCAATATGTTGATGAGAGGATAATATGTTTTATAGGAAGGTTCACGTTGGTCTTACAGAAGTGAGTATTTAAGATAAACACTACAAAATTAAAGGAACAATTATGACATTGTCTACTGTTAAATATTCTGCATTAAATTTTTATTGTGGTTAGGCCCGAATATGAATTGTCATCTGTAAGAGAAACCAAGTTAGTGGGGCGTTAGAACTTAATGAATTCCCTCTGCTATATTGTGTTGAACCCGCCCGCACACTTCTACGCTCCGCCCACTTTCATCAATAGGCGGGGAACTGAATAATTGATGATTTAAATCCGAGTGTTTTGCGAAGTGTTACGGATAAGCTTCAAGCTGAAATGCTGTATATTTTTTTGCAAGAAGAAAGTTCAAGTCGGAGCTACATATACATTTATTTGATTTCATTTAAACAGTATTTTTAAACTTTTGAAACATTTTCATTTGATTTGAATGAACTCAGTTTTGTGATTAATGCACGAATCTGAATATTTCATTTGTGTCAATATTTTACGTAAGAAAATAATTTTCAAGTAAATTTCAAGTTACAGTAACTGAGACTATTCTTTCAATAGGTGGTGCGTATTCATTAAATTTCGTTGTACAGTGGATTACATGCTATATATAATATTAGGATGGATGGCAAGTCTTCACATTTTCTACGAGATGGCACTACAATGTTCTGCCACGTAGATCGCATTGTATTGTCGTTTCCCATCTGACATTAACTTGCTTATAATAAAATGTCAATAATTATAAGGCATATTTCTAAAAAATTCCAATTCCTAGACCAAAATGGAATTCTGCTTTTCTGTTACAAATATCACAGAAAATTTGTCTTTTACAAAATTACGTGAACGCGAACGCGTAGGAGAACACTCGCTGTCGAAGGAATTCCCGTCGCGATTAAAAAGAAAAGTATGCAATAATTTCCAGCGAAACTAATCGCGAGCGCGCGACAACTTGACAGTATTAAAATAAATAACTACACACTAATCCATTACGATCTAATGAATATTTCATCGTGCAAGCGCGTTCGTATAAATTATTGCACGCGTGATCCTTACGAGTCCGATTTGGAAAAATAACGAAGGCAATCGACTCGGCTTATAGGACTTGCCTCGGAAAGTAAGCCAATGATCGCAGTTGGTGGGTAAACGAATACAATTATGTTACATGCATTTTTTATTCGAATTGCTTCTACACGATCGACGGTACATTCCTTTACAACGACTCCTTTCAAATTGAGTGTACGATTTTTTTCCACTGTTTTATGGAACAAAAATGAGGAACAAGTTTACATTTCTGCAAAGCTATACCTTTCATTGAAAGGTCGATGAAATGACTGGAAGAAATCATTTTTTTAAGAGGTCGTTCCAAGGAGATCTATGGCGGGTTTCGGTCACGAAAAAGAATTTTCAAAGTTTTCACGTACGTTTGAATGTATAGAATTTTCGAGATGCAAAGAAATCTTAGAATAAAATAATTATTTAAATAATACAAAATTTTAATATACCACTTTTTAAGACGGACTAAAAAGTATGAAATCATGTTTCCTGAAAATAGTCCTGAAAATTTGTGATTGTGAATTTTTCGTTTTAAACCTTACAAGTATTTTCATAGTTATTAAAAATTCATAATCACAAATTTTCAGGACTATTTGTATGGGGCTAGGAAGAATTATTTATACTTTTTCAGTACGTTTTAAAAACGTAGCATATTAAAAAATATTTTTTCATTTAAATAATTATTTTCTGCTTTTTAGTGTTGTTAGGGAAGTTAGTTTGAAATCAATTGCAAAATTTGTACCGAACAGACAGAGAAGAAAGCGAGTTAATAAAAACGTGGTAATAAAAGATGTTTATCAAATTTATCGTCTTACGATTGTTTCTTTTTTTCCGAAATTATTGCAGTTTAAGTATAGGCAATATTTCGAGAATCGGGTATTTGGTGTTGAAATGTTTCTTGGATGCATTGTATATCGACAGAACGATATTCTCCGCGATAGTGTTGCAAACGGGGTCATCGACAAACGAATTCCCAATGGTAGCGGCGCTGGCAGTCAACCAGACTACGTTTTGCAATGATTCCATCTGTAAACGCTGAGGAAATTGTGCGTGAAGCTCGCGCGCCATCGGGACCAGTGTCCGCATTAGATATCAATTATGAAAGAACATACCGCGAGTAGACGTACGCCAGCGCTCGAAGATAATTATCAGACATTTTCCGTGACCGTTCAGCCGTGGGCACTGACATTTTGACGTTAACTCGAGAATTGAAAAACAGAAATCAGACACGTACCATTTATGCTGATTGTGTTTAGAGAGGCAGGTGTTAATGAAATCTTCGTGATCGAGATAGTGTTCCGACCTTTACAGCCAGATAGAAAGGTATATTTGCATAACTTTGCTGTTAAGTCTCTTTGATTGCCCAGAATTTCGAGCGTCTTATCGCGGCGTTGTATAGTGCCGTCTTCATTTCAGCGAAAACACCGTGCTAAACAATTGCATCGCACGGTTCAAGAAGGCTTTTATCGCGTTTCAGGTCAACGATAATTTATTATGCACATTGTTATCTAGTCATTTTTGCTGTGCGCTACACTGTGCTAGAAGCATTCATTTGGTTGCACATGCCGCACAGATAATACTGTAGTGATGCATGTATCGTGCAAACTTAATATACTTCAAGGTTTCAAAGGTTTCAAGGTTTATACTTTCAGTTTTGTGTAAAAAGACCAATAAAGTTACAGGCCTCCTTCGATTTTTATTGCAGTCGTACATTCTTCAAATATTGGTATGCTCAGACTTGATATAAAATAGAAAATAATAATATTTCAATATTTCAATCGATCATTTTCATTACAGTGATCTTTATTTTTTATGCTCATCCAAATCGACACAGTTGTTTCGTGCGAACCACAAAATTCCCACAATTTTTGTTCGCAATGAGATATTCAGTAAATTCTGTGCAATGTGTACATTTATAAATGATACGAATTAATGAACTGTGGATTTTATGCATTTATGATATCAATGGGCAGATGAAATATAAAATAGTAAAAGGATTAAAAGAAGTATAAAAACGCAGATGTATTTAGGTTCCTGTTTCTCACAATGGAGTCAGACTTCGCGGAAGAGAATCGCGTGGTCCAGTCAGGAAATGGCGGAGATCGTGTTGCGGAACGTACGATCCTCTTCAAGGCCGTGTTAGACCTTCACCTCTTGACACGAGAACGGATTCGAAGGCACGGCTGAATGTAGCCTGGAATACCATGGGGCTTATGAACCGTACACACCCGGGTACTTAAGACATACTTGACCCCGGTGACAGAATTGAGTTGACTGGATATCGGTGCTCCATTTTATGCCAGCTTTCATTCAACGCATTGACTGCCATGGCGGTCGTAGGTGTTCGGCATTTCAAAATCGTATTAGGGGAACGTTGCATTCCTAAGTGGCAACGTTTATCATCACGTACGCAAAATCACACTGGCTGAGAAAAATTGTTAGAACCGCAATACGAAAAATATTTTTATTGTGCACGCGGCGAAGAACGTCAGCTATGAACATCGATACTTCATAAAAGAATCATAAGATTTCTCAAATGAATCTTTACGTCATCGCATGGACAATTTTTGTATTAATTTTTATTTACTCAATTTAAAAATATTATATGATCTTTGAAATGAATAGGACAATATTGCCCATAAATAAATTATTTTTATGAGTAATAAATTGTCCAACATTTTGCTCTTGAGCGACATAAGATATCAAATTTTCCAGCTATTTTCAATATAAAGGTTTTATGTATTTGAATGTGTTTCTACGATTTTATACATAATTCATGTTTGTACTCGTAGTGAATATCTCGAATTTTAAACATCTTTTTGCTCACATAAAAAGCAATATCTATTATTCATTACTGTTTTATTTCTTCACACTTTAATAGCACTTAGTTTTATTCTTCACAGATGTAAATGACTTTAATCCGCCAGAAGAAATGTAATTATTAATAGCTGTAATGACCGTTATTTGGTAAGTGTATACGATTTGTAATTACGGTAATAGAATATAATGATTCAATTGCAAAACGATCAAGGTTGATTGGTTTCGATAATATGTACCTCGGATTATGTAAGACCCATTGTGGAACTCATTTGAATCAGTAATTCGCGATGACTGAACGCTTCACAGAAGTGTATTATGGTAATCGAATTGCCTTCAGCAAAATCTGTAGTGTATATATAATTTCATTGTCTGTGCTATTCGCGTTTATACCTCTTACACGTGATTAAATTCTTGGGATTCCTAATTATCAAATAAAATATATAATTTCCATCATTTATAAACTCATGAAAATACATGAGGATATTGTTCAAGTGTGCTTTGAAAATTCAAAGAACTGTGAAACTGTATCTGCCGAACACAAACATTGAAAAATTTAATTTCTTCGAAATTATTAATCTTGAAATGGCAGGTAAAAATATGTTATTGAAAGATACAATTTCTTATGATAATATTAACGAAAGATGAGCCCCTTTAATTTTGTTTACTTATATTTTCAATGTGTTTGCATTTACACTGCATACTATCGTGTTAACGTACTTTCCACCATTTTTATGCATTTCGTTAAATTGTGAAATTTAACTACTAAATATATAATACTTTAATTTAAATTTAACTGTTAAAGTGTTAAATTATGGTAATTGTTTTACGTTACAATTCAGTATAGTTTGGTAGGTGAGAATGATATCGTTCTAGGAAAGCGTATACTGTGTAAGTAGAAGTAGTCTGCAATAGACAGACACAGTACTAGTTAATTATGTCTTTGTACAGGCCAAAATACAAAATTCTAAACACATCGGGCAGCTGATACTGTTTAAGTAGATGTAGTCTGCAATAAACAGACACTATTCCACTGAACTATTCCTTCGTACACGCCAAAATTCAAAATTCTAGACACATAGGGCAGCATATACTGTTTAAGTAGAAGTAGAATGCAATAGACAGACCCAGTTCCAGTTAATTTCGACTTCAAACATGCCAAAATTATTTTCAACGCTTTTTAGAATTCCTGCGGCTTAACTAAACTGATTTCACTTAATATTTTTTTTTTTTTTTGTAATATTAAAGGTCCATATAAGTCTGATCTTTTCTCGAACTTATTTAATTTTTAAATTGTTCAGTTTATGTTTTCGATAAATTAGTTTAATTCTGACATAGCGTGGTTTATTAAGAATCAGATTTGTTGGTCTCGGTCAAGTGTACCAGGGTAAGGGTCAAAACGACCCGGCATTCGTCGGGCGAGGGTTAATTAGATAATGGGCATGGAAATGTATTCCGAGTGGCTTCTTGCGGGAGCACACGTAGCGGACGCGTGCACCGGTGGACAAAAGGAAATTCGCGGATGGTTAAACGTTGCCAGGAGCGCTAATTGTTCGGGACCACCTACCAGCTCCTGATTTCATAATCCACGCTCGCGGCGCTGCGCGCTGGCAGACGCGGCGCGGTCTGCATGTGCCATTATCTTCGGCGTTCGAGTTTCAATTAGCTTGCATCTCCCTTCCGAGACATCGCGCCGCAGGAATTTGAATCGAGTACTCTTGATTAATGCTCGGATCGCTTTGCCGGTGAACGATGGGAACACGACTGGATTTCTTGACCGACAAAAAGTCAATTTTACCGATGCATTGCAGGCTGACCAAGTTTCTTTTTTTTTATGTTACATATTAAGAAATACTGGTTATTGATTTCAATGAATTGCTTTACTAGTTGTTACACACTTGTTTCTCATCACACAATACATAACATTTCATAAATGTGCATTATACGTCATTATGAACAATTATGAAATTGTTATGAAAACAAATGGACAAACGACATACTTTATGTATTCCTTATTATTGATAATAGTGTAGTATATATTATTATTCTCTGCATACAAATACATGATGTATTTTAATACAATTCAAGTATTATCATCATCTGGAAATTTGTCTGATAAGGATCCAATCAAAATTTACAAAAACTACTTAAGAGTGTTTTCAGATGCCACTAAAAACACATATCATCAAAAACATATCATTGTAAATATAAAAAAAAAGATGTCATAAATATAAGTTTAATATCTTCTGATGATATCAGTGTTCATGATTCTTTGGTCAATCACTGTACCTCCGGAATAGGAAGGTAATTTTGTTCGCTCTGAATATTTTTTGATTTTTAATTAAATGAAAAATTGACATACACGAAATTATCTTATGATGTATTTGTGTGGTTAGATAGAGTTGTGAAAATTGAAATTGCAATTGAATATTGCATTTGTTTTATTACTGATATAACCTATGTTGTGGGGATTTCAGCAAGGTTACTCAAGGTCAGATATGCTAGTGAATCTCGCATTAGAGAAGACGTGCGAAGTGTTGACTATTTGCACGGCTGCAAAGTTGCATACTTTGGCTAACTGAATCACGTACACGTTTTATCGTCTCTGAATTTATTCTATTACATGCTGCAATAATCCGTTATGTCATATTATCCCGGTATAGTTGGTTTTTCTTGATAGTCTGTCGATGAAATCAGGATATCTTCTTGGTAACAACAACATCGTCCAAGAACACATACGAAGAACACAATACAAAGATTACAAAGAAGAGAAAAATTTTTACAGAATAGAAAACATTCTAGAACACATGGTACTTCTTAAGTAGAAATGGTGTGCAGTAGACAGTACCATTTAGCTTCGGCTGTGTATGTGCCAAGATTAAAAATTTTAGACACACGAGGAGGCAATAAAAATTTGTTTCCAAATACTCAGTACAATCGCAACAATAAAAAGATAAAACCTACAAAGAAGAATTCCAAAAAGTAATTTAAACGACGTTTGAGACATTTCCACTGCAGCTCATCGTTTTTCAAGCGAGTTCAGCCCCGAGTCAGAAACTGTAGCAACACTTTCACGTGTGGTTCCGTTCGATCACTTTTTCTCACAATTCCCGACAGTTCTACTTTCACAGTGCTCCATTATCGTATTCTCCATATACAATTTGCACACATCGCGACTGTTCAGGGGACTGGTAAACTCTGTAAACTCTGACCCGTCTAATCGGCTGTGTTGCGCCACTTTTTCCGATTAGTCACAAGTTATTTTTCTTATCGAGCCGGAAAGGTTACGGCGGGACCGGTGAGAACGGGGATGCATGATGATGGAGATCTATCGGCACATAATCGTTTGGCATTGCTACGCTCCGAGAAAATGCGTCGTGCGTGAATGTCAAGAACCGATTCGCGGAATTCCAGTTTAGTCACGCGTGTGCACGCGCACTCGTGAGAGATCGCTACGAGATCGCTAACACTTTTCACAATCCCGACATTGTTTATCAAGCGCGGTCGGGCCGCGATCTTTATTTCCCCCTCGATGGTTACGGGCTCGTAAAGCGGATTAGGCGTCGGCGACATGCGATACGCCGCGATACCTTTGTCAATAACACCGGTAATTCATTTTAATTTCTGTCGCAGGTCGAGCAATCCACAGATTACCGAACTTTGTGTTTGTACATTCGATATTTTAATCTCGAAGATAATCCCACTCCAAGCGTAGTCGACCAGACACACGATGATTTCATGCCTGAATTATTATCTGATAACTGTGCTGTGTCATAGCTGTCTAATGACGGAGTGATGCTGGCTTAATTAATTCTGATTTCAATTTCAACACTTTAGAAACAGTTTACTGTATATAGTTTTTAAAAAGAATTATTTTACTTGGCATAGTAATGATGCGAGTGGGAAAAGATGACAATTTAATGTGTCTTCATTAATGGAACCTACCGACATGCTTTTCTATTTAAACTCTAATAAAAAACTGACATTCAAATGTTAGTAGGACAGTCCCACGTCTCTTGGAAAAATATACGTTCCTTCGTAGGAACAAATGCCACAAAACATTTTCTGCATCATTATAAAAAGTTCTCCAAACACTTCAAATGTTCTGATATTATGTTCTGAAAATTGTTCAGGTATAAATCGAATAAGGGACACAAAACGTACGTTTATGGCCTTTTCAAAAATGTGCACTTCAGGAAAAATTAATAAACATTACTTCTCTAATTTTTCACCATTTAATTTAACTGTCTGACATTTCTCTGCATGTTAAACATTTTCAAAAAAATGTGTTCAAAATTCATACGTTTTTCTGTACATTCCACAATTAGTTCGTGTTTGCACCATGGTAAATATTGTTAATTTAATTCTCGCCTGCGTCACATAGTTTAATTAATGTGCACAAATACAGACAAGACTTGAAGGAAGTGCATTTATGATTTTTTAATTAAGTAAATTAAAACGTGTTGAAAAATATTGTGTCGTATTATTTCATATCATTCGTTTTTAGTATATTTTTATTTGCACAAATGCAAAAAGACTTGGAAAAAGCATATGTACCTCAATTTGAAGATTGAATTAAATAAATTCGAAGACAGAAAATTGTATCATATTATTTTATTTGATTCTTTTTCCGTACGCTTTAATGGAAGACGATGAAAAGGTATTCATCGGCAGACAAGCAGTTACACAAATTTTACAAACACAAAATGCATTGTTAACACAATTCTCACGTTTCTATATCGGCAGTACTTGCATCAACGCATTACTGCACCCAGTTTCTCGAAAACATTTTCCATTTTCCAGGTTAATTACCCTATCAATCAGTCGTTCGGTTCACCATTAACAGTTGCGGCGAGTCTCGTTTACGCGAAGTTGCACGCGGTCGAACAGACGAAACTACAGGAGCATAGGGTAAAAGTAAGGTCACTTCGCTTGGATAAAAGCAATTAGGTATCATTCAAAGCTGCGCCGCTGTCCATTTCGACGCAATCGCATCCTGGATTGATTCGATCCGATCGAAGGAGTACTCGTAGACGAGGCTTTCCTATTAACGCTGCATCTTCTTTTATGGTGTTTACGTAACGGCCAGGTTTTTTTTTCTCCCGATTGCTACCACGAGGATACGAGATTGCCGGACCATGAAAGCCGCAGCTCTTTGTTTGCCACCGCAACCAAGCCGCGAAAAAAGCTGGCATTTCTGGCGATAATCGTTCCTCCGCATCGCCGCATCATTTACTCATTACTGCAGACCACCTTTTTGCTTCCTGAAAGCGTTGTCGCTTATGTTCCCTTCGAGCCTTGCTTCAAGAGTGAGTACCACACCGTTTCATGCTTAGGCATTTGTTTTTTAAAATAGCACCTTCAGGACCTTCAGGATCTTTAATTAACGTTTCGTCTTTGCAGCAAGTAGCAACGGTCAGCAATGCACAGACACGTTAGCCAAACTAGTCAACTTAAACTGTCAATAGTACAATCAAAATAAACTTATTTATTTAAAAATTTCTAATACTATTTATTAACAATGTTCACCATAACTGTCTACTTAAGCATTTGGTTTCCTTTTAAATAGCATCTTTGTTAGGAATTATTTTTCGGTTCCATTCTTGGTGAACGAACAAAATTGTGTAGTAGCATTTTTTTTGTGCGACACTTTATTTTCGGGTATCAGCATTTGATCATTTATGTACATTATATTTTTACAAAGGCTTGCTTATGGAAAAGCAACCGATTTCAACACATTTTTACCTTACTAATTAAAACTGGTAAAGCAACGATGAATTAACAGAAGAGAACGTGTCTTACCAATTAAATCGCATAAAAATGCGAAAAATTAAAAACTAAAAATCCGATTAGCTTGCCCCGGAGTCCTCCATAAACGTCAATTAGCACAGGACTAGTAGTACAATATAGAGTAGCAGATACCACTAATTGCAACAAATGGATTCAAGAGTGCCACCTATCGCGCATCGACTCACTGCCTAGAGAAACTCGCAGCGAATCCTTCTTCGAAGAGAAAGGGCGGAACTGAATCCGCTCGTACCGCCGGCCGTGACCTTGATTCAGCAGGTGCACTTCCTGAAGATTGTTCCGAGCGATACCTGTCGATTGTCGATCACTTAACAGTCGCGTCTCCTGTTACACGCGGGACGAGCTGCAACATTGTAGAAAGCGGCCGGTGAAAGCGTGGCAAACGGCGATCCGTCGTTTTAGAACCCCGCCTCGCCGGCGATTTGCTCGGATATATTAAAATTCATTGAAATACCTGCGGAGCTATCTCTTCCGCGTTCGCTGCCGCATTAATTCAATCACGTTCGCTCGGACATTTCGCGCCTTTCACGAATCCCGTTTTGTTGCGCGCCGTACAATTGTCTGCGAGATTCTATTTCATCGACGCGACTGTAGAATCGCTGCTTCGCTTGACACCTGATGGACAGGTGTCTACGCGTCGCCGGAAATTTCCAGAATGTTGACACAGAGCATTGTCTTTTGGGGAATTTTGTTTAATAATTCAACGAATGCAAACATTTGGAAAGCTGCAGTTTTCTTGCCAGTCTATATTTTGTGGCTTCGCTATCTTTCGAATCGTTATCCTTACGTTACGAGTGGAGTAGTTTTATGCAAAATAAAAATTGTTTCATTCCAAGATATAGGAGCTAGACTTATTATGTTTTTATTGTTCTACATTTGATCTGCTCAGTCTTTTCTAATTATGAGTCTTTAATTTTCACAGAAAATTAAGATTTATAATTTTCTACGTGTGGCATAAAGGGTATAGCCTGATAAAACGTACTGTGTAAAATTATAATCCTATATCTCGATCGGGGGGCTAGTTATGGGGTAAAATCGAAAAATCAGTTTTTGGCCTATTATTCCTAGTTAGTGATGTTTAGAAATTCTGAGAAAAATCTGAGACATGTCAAGCACCCAAATATATACTCTGCAATTCGTTTCAAATGTTTAAATTGAAAATCCTGCTTGTGAAAAATCAATCTATAACTTCAGAGATTTTTCAATTTTTACAAGTACAATTGTCAATTTAAAAATCTGAAACGAATTGCAGAGTACATATTTGGGTGCTTGACATGTCTCAGATTTTTCTCAAGATTTTCTTTTTTTCAACCACGCGGATAGAGAATAGGGGATCCTGAAGAAGAATAAGAAATCATTCAAATAAAAAGAACCCACATTCAAGACTTCATTATTATAAAAAATTATCCCAAATTGGGAGCACTTCCTAGTATGGGGCGATCGCAGAGATTTAATTATTTAACATTACATAAAAGCAGCAATAAATGCAAAATTTCCAAATTTTTTTCTATGACCAACTTAAAGAAACCTCCCCAAATTAGGCAACTTTGCTGTATAGTATAGGGAATAGCATAGTAAAACTAGAGGTAGCATTAAGAAAAAGGAAGTACAATGATAGTTGCCAGGAGCGCATCGAATGACTGCAAATTTGCAAACCTCGTTTGCTCGGCAAACCATCGAGTCACCCCGGCCTCATCCATGGGGACTTTCGTGAAACCGATACGAAATGGATTGCCGTGCGCAAATATTTTTTTTGCCAATTATTCATGGCTCGGATCCCGCGGATTGGTCCTTGGAGTGAACACAGTCTTGATCGATGTTGCTCTTCCTCGCCGGTAGCAGCGCGTTCTCACCCTTTCCCTGCGGGACGTCCATCGAAGCTTTCCCTAATGCGTCCTTGATGAGAGCTAACCTTGCCAGAGGTCTTCACTGGCCACCCCTTCCACGGGATTACTCGGTTTATCGATGCGAACGATTATTTTGCTCGTCACGTTCGTCATCGTCTCTGCGGGTCATCCGGTTGTTAACTTCTTCTAACAGCATTATAGAGACCCGCGCGGATGCGGTCAACTAGGCGGGATAATCTTCTGGACGATGTCGTCGCAGGCTCCTTTAGCGGGTATGTCATAAGATCGTCCCCGAGAGTCTGTCGTTTAATCCCCCGATGAAAAATGATCGCCGCACGGTCGGGACTAAACAGGCCTCGCCGTACGAGGCTACGTATTTAAATAACGGTCTACTATTTAATAGACCGCACGAATAGTCCGACGTTCATTTTTCTAAGAAATTAATCGGTGCTCCCTTAATTATGGATCTGGCTAATGGCGCTCGACAAATTCTATCAGTCACTGTAGGATTATCTCAAACCCACAATGAAATCCCACCGGACATACATTTTTGAATTTATGTATTATTTAGGCAGAGGATCATTCGTTCCGAACACTGTTATTAATATCTCTCTATTACTTTCAAATTTATATTTTGAAAATCTTGTACAAGTATGATTAATTTTTGGGGGATGGGGGAGGGGGGCAGATAATCTTACAGTGACCGATAGTATTTTTTCATAGTATTTTAACTCTTCAATGGTACAGGTTTACTCAAATGACAAAATATATCATACTGGAAACTTTCTAAAATATATATTTTCTCAGATCTGAAAAGTGTACTGGGTTAGGGTGATGAGCGCAGCTAGTACCTGTACCAGTTTAAGGTTAATCTTATCGAACGTTGCTTAAATAAAATTTTCAACATAAACATCAGATTCATTTAGGATCTTGGTTAAGCAAGAAATCGTTTATTCCAATGATTACAGTTAATGTCTTTTCAAGAATGACTTTCAGCCTCGAAGAGATTAGAATTCTAAATGAATTTTATGTTTATCTGAAGATTTGACGTAAGAGTTACAAGTTTAATTTATTCCAAACGTCCGGCTCAATAAGACGTGACATTTATTGAACGCGGTTCCAAGAAACTGTATAATCAATTCCTTCAACGCCGCTGAACTTCTGACAGAGGGGAACAACATTGTGACTTTGTGGTAAATGAGAATTCTTGGCCATAAAAATTTCCAGGCGAAGCTAATTCCCTAGATATAAAATTCCTAACAAAATACGTACTGCCTAGCTTCTACCAAGAAAAGAATTCCAAGGCAACAGTAAAACGTAAAGGTGAAACGCGGCGAGCGTAGCAAACGTTCTCGGCAAAAATCCGCGAACGATGCTCGTAACTCTAGCCTTGGATCAACGGTGTTGCTCGCCAGTGATGCGAAAAGGAAACACAGTAGATCGCGATTTTATTAAAAATTTTGGTTAGAATCAATAAATAAATGCCTAGAAGTCACTACAAACGCACCATATTTTCTATAGACACAGAAAACTTCAAAATCTCTACTTCTGTCATTGCAATTTTCCAAAATAATTATGTACACATTAAACTAATCCTTCTAATAAAAAAAAAAAACTCAAGCCGTTCAGTCCAATTTTAAAAGCTCTTTCATTTTCTACGAATACTTTTTACACCCACTGTATGATCCAAGTCTGGCGTCAATTTAACCAGAAAAATGACAGAAATTCGACAATAAAGTCTTGTAAACATATTATTAAGAAGCAGGGACCAAGTATTTCATCGATAAGTAACCGAAAATTTTGTTCCCTGTTGGTAATTGATATCGTCGAGAGAAATTCATTTCAATAACTTATAACAGTTATCGATGAGAGAAATTGATTTCGAACGCTTTTTAGAATATTTTGAACACGGGCTGCTTTACCGAAAATTATAAAAGAATACGTGTTTCCTCTCCAACGATCGAATTAAAGGCAAAAGAAATTCTTTGCAAATAATTGATTACTTGTGGGTAGCCGAATATTTTGTGTAGATTATCTTACATTTCAATAACATTTTATGAATGATTTTTATCGTAGGAAATTTTAGAACTAAATTTTGTATCCCTGTTAAGATTTTCTTTTCGAGGCTGAGGAACAGTATCTATACACGAAAATCGCAGGCAGTTCGGTTTCGCAAGATCGTTCGGTAGCAAGGAACTATGAAGTCATTCGGCTCGGCAGCAAGCGAACACCGCTGGTACAGAGACAAGGAAGAAAGGCTCAGCTCTAAAAGTCTGGTCACTAGGCAGCCGGCCATAGCTAGGGGTATGGGAGGATTGGCGGAGGACAGACGACATTAGAGGCACATTAGCGTGCGCCACTCGTCGTCCAGCTGGTAGCCAACCAGGCTAGCTAATTACATGCCGATTCCAGGGGATCAGCCGCACAATGCCGTGTCGACATACCGTTGGCTCGTCGAGGTGCGCGGGGGGTCCTCGATATATACTTCGATATATCCGTGTATATCCGCGGCTACGCTTTCGCAGAAAGGTTCCATCGGTTACACGGTTGCTCCCTGCAAGCAGAGAGCGCGAGCCGGCTAATCGCTCGAAACTCGCTAACTCGCCGGCGATTCGCGGTCGTCGATTTACTGGCGTCGATCCCCCTACAAACCGCCTGGTAATTGTTCCTCGTGCGTGCTCCCCATGGAAGCTCGGTTCCTGCAACAGCCAATGATCCCTCTTTCTCTCGTGTTCTCTATTTTCCTTTCTCTCTCTCTTTATATATATATATATCTCACTCTCTCTCTTCTCATCTCTCTCCTTTTCGCTTGTACACCCCGGCTAAATGAAAGCGAGCGTGCACGAGATCCTATCGTCGCGAGGATCGCGTATTAAATACAGAAACGAATTACTTTCTCGTGGGCCGACTTCAAACCCTGAGCGACGAGCTGCGAGGAGCTGCCGCGGTCAACTCATCTGCATCGAGCAATTAACCCCTCGACTTGTAATTAGCGCTGGATAGTCGATACTCTCCGCTGAGATCGTTCCCGCGCTATTCAATCGTCCCCGAGCTTGAATTACTCTCGTAATTGTTTCGAGGCGGGAATTATTGAAATTCTTCGGGAGATTAATGATTGGACTTATTGGGAACATTTCTCGAAATTGTATATATATATAACAAGTTTTTGTTCAAAAGAAAATTATAATTAAGTAATCGTGAGGGCTATGCATTTGTACACCTAATATTTTACGATAGAATTCTTTTACAGCATTGAAGAGTTTCGAGAATGTGTTGAAGAATATTATTAATTGATCATAACCCTTTGCACTCGAGCGGTGACTCTGAAGCACCACTAGAAATTGTGGTGACATTATCTCAAAGAAATTACAGAAAATATTACAAAATATTTGTAACTACAACATTTTTTTCCCAATAGATTACTGAACATTTAAATATTGTATGTGTAAATCGGATCAGTTTCGTATGAATAAAATGAAAATATTCTAAGCCGAGTGCAAAGGGTTAAAAACTACTGAGCATTAAGAATAGCATGTAAATTGCTTCATGAATATTATAAGATTGCAGCACTTCAAATATTGTGCGTTTTTATTGTAACGTATGATGACTAGACTGCGTATGTTTATGCAAATGCATATTTTTACAAGAAGTAGGTAACGTTATGAGACCTGGACAGGAATATGTTTTGTCATTAAAAGATTCTGAAAATATATTTTCTAATTTGCACAGTTTGCATATTGCATCTGTTTTTTTGTTGCATGTTCTGACATATTTTACTTGCACAAACATTGGCAGTCTAATGATGGCAAATAGATTTAAAGATAAAAGATTTAATAGATTTAATATTTAATATTTAAAGAGATTTAATATTTTTTCTTTATTTTTTTAGATTTAATAGATTTATAGTTTCCAACGGAGGTATCTCCAAAATTTAAATAAATGTAAAATAAATAATCGGAAATTCGACGGGCTGTAATATTTCTAATGTCAAATTCCAAGTATATCGACTGTAACAATTCGGTGAAGATGAGTGGGTATTTATTGGTGAATTATTTGAACGGAACCGAGAGATGTTAGGAGGATCGCGTATAATATGTAAACGAAATTAAAGGATGATCGCAGCGTCGATTCTAAGCGTGTACACTTTACAACCCTTAAACGCAACGGGAACAACATGTAGCCCGTAGAGGAAGCTTTTGTTCATTCGCAGCGGCATTACGAAGAAAATCTTGTGGGCACGGTTCAACTATCTATTTGTAACTGCGTGTTCATAATTCTTTGTACCGCGGGGAGATGCGCGGCGCGCGAACTTTTTCGTTCCAGCGGAACACGCTGGATCTACGCTGGTCCGCAGATGTTACCAGCGGGAGTTCTTCAGGTACGTATTTGAAGAACGAGCGCTCATTTCAGACCAGGCTGCATCCCACTGCGACGAAAATTCAAATGTTAAGATACGTTTCTCACTGCGAAGATCAAAGACTGCTGCTTCCTCTTGCTCCCTTGATGCTTTAATTAATTGCCCCCCCTTTTGTTCCGATAACGAACATCCACGTTCGTTCGAGGGCTCATTGAGGAAATCCTGTGATCACTTTTCACAGAAAATGCGACCAGCATTCTATGATTTTCTAATCTGTTCAAAATAATTATAACAATTGTTTTGTACCTGTTCATTTTTGGCATAAATGCATGAAATCCATAGTCTACTTTTTTTGGTGGAAATGTTTTTCTACATTCGTTTCAATGTGATCTTGCAAAAGAATGTAATTGCAATAGTTACTCGGTAGTTGATCTGCGACAAAAAATCGTACATTAATTTTTCAGAGGTCACTATAACGGAGAGACGTTGATGTGCAAGTTCACATTGAAATGAACGCGAGAAACAATTTCGTAAGGTCTGTCAATATTTCAAGAGGAAAAAAAGAAAGAAAATCTTTAGAAAACCCAGGTTCAAGGCCGTAAAAGTAGAGAGTTCACCGATCGAAGTGGTCGCAGTTAGGCTGTCATAATATTTTTTTTTTGCACGAGGTTAAAGAATCTCGAAGGTAGAGAATCTTTCGGTTGCTGACACTTTAATCTCGCGAAACTGTAATCGCTTCACGACTCTAACGGAATAATATCCTCGATGACACGGTGCTCGGCGACCACTCTCCTCTCTTGAAAATAACCCTGCGGAATCCCGAACCCAGCAGCATAATCATCAATTCCACAAAACAACTTGCCTCATTAGTCGTTCGTTACTCAGTCGCGGAATAGTGGTCTTGAAGTCAGCGTGGAAATCGCGATCGAAAATAGCTGCTCGTCATCGTGTGTCGTATGAATGCGTTAAACGGTCCACGGATTTTTCAAGAAACGTTCTATCGAGGAGGGAGGCTGCGTTCTAAACTGTCTTCCGACCTTATTGTTCCTGGAAAGTGGTTGCCCTGGAGTGTCCGGTTGTGTCTTTATCATTTTCACGAGTGGCTACGCGCTCGACACAGCTGAGCCAGCGGGACAGGGGTCTTGGTTCCTGCTCGCAATTAACGGCAGGATGTCTTCTCGACGAGACGAGGAACAACCATCGACAAACGTTTTCTCCTCTCTCCGTCGCAATGTGCCGAACGGCAAACACCGGGCATGAGTCCGTCGCGGAACTGTCGACGGCCTTCAGCTTCTTGCGAAAACTGTCCCGCGTTTGTCGTCGCCGTTGCAAACCGCTGATGACACTCTACGCCACTCGAGGCGAGTCACCAGGCCCGGAGCTTAGTATACCAGGCTCCTGCTCGGGTTCCTCGAAGAGTCTCAACCCCTTGTTGAGGGGACAGGGACATCGACGACCGGGACAGCGGAGACGATTACGACCCGGACCTCTCTCTTCGGCAATTACCGCTCGAGTGGCACCGCGACAGACAGACAGGTGGCCAGGACCGTCATCCGCTATTCCTTTTTACCCCAGCGCCTCCTGTGAATTTAATATGGGATATATATATGTATACACGGTGGCTACAACATTTATTACGAGACGTGTTCCTATGCTTTACGATTCCCCGGAGATTCTTTATGTGAGAACCATCTTTCGCGACTATTCTTGATCCAGAGTTGCCATTTTTGCCGAGACTATTTTCGCTTGTCTGTTAATGGAGTGACAGAAGACACTTTTAGCCAGGGACCAAGAATAACAGTTATTCCAAAATTTTCTACGATTAAAATCATTAATAATCTGCACAATATTATGAAGAAAGAAATTCGAAGAACAACATGATTAAAAAATATCGATTTTTATACTTTCTCGTTACAAATAACAGTTATTAGTGAAGAAAAACTGTTTCGATTGCTCATAACAGTTATCGATGCAACACAGTTATCGTTCTTTGCTTACGAGTCCATTTTCGAGGCAATTAAGTTTGAAAATTTGTCATGTATGCACGCACTACCACCACTCTATAGCTGCTGTAGTGTTAGTATTTTTACAATATTATGAAAGGTAGTCGTTCTCAATTAAATTTTAGAGTATCGTAGTAAACAGGAAGCTTCGATCTTTAACACTAAAGATTTACGAGACCCGTCAAAATGACGGTCCCGAAATTTTGATATTTACAATTATTAAGAGTGCAACGATGCACTTGTGAAAAATTGTTCGATACATTCGTTTCTTTGAGCACATATTACGATAAAAATGGTTGCAAATCTAAATAACTTCAATTTTGTTATTACTACATCGCAATGTAAAATAGTCACTTTTAGTACTCCGTAAACCTAGAGAATTTTAAGCATTTATGACAAAAATGAATAAGTGTAATTTAAGAGTAATTTAAGTGTAAGAAGATATATTAACAGAGATCGAGAATACCAGTTATTTTCGGTTTGTCAAAATTATGAAAGGAAGAATAAACTTTCTATCTGGCTTCTGTATGTTGAAATCAATGCAAACAATAATTGATCTCATAAATTTAAACTTTTCAGTTATTGTTTCATTGAACAGACTGCTCCGAATTTTATCTGGTTTGTACGCGTTAAAAATCGTAAAATGTTTAGTTTTAATTATGCGGCGTGACCAAATGATTTTATGGGGATTCATATAATTATAATTAACATAAGGAGTAGCGTGTTTATCTCCTTCTTTCGCAAGCACTCTTTATAGAAGTCTTTTTGCCAAGCGGCAAAAAATTGCAGCGCACGCTTTGTTTTATTGTGTTGGACGTCGTGGTGGTCACCAGTTAGCGAAACTAATTAAGACATTAAATTGTGGTAGTTTATTTAAATTGGAATGTTTGAGGAAAAGAAGCGTTGCGCCCGGAGTCCGCTAATTGGACTTATGAGTAAGGCTACGTATAGCAGGCTCAGCCTAAAGCGCTGTGATATTTCATTTTTTTTTTCTTCTTCATCTTGCGTACAGTCCTTATTATTGTAATTTATGGTTGTACCTTACAGCTACAATTTAAGAATTGAACGATTCTTGATTTTATGACGTCCACTTATAATAACCACAAGAGTGCAAGTGAAAAATAAGTGTACAAGACCCTCTCACAAGCACTTAATTCTCCAATAATTATCACGTTTCGATGAATCGAGAATCATTATCACGTTCCATCCGAATGGAGTACTTCTACATTGCTGTATCGTGGTTGTTTATTTCGTCGTTATTAAGCTGTGGTTGCACACGTTGTATTTATTAAGAGAGAGTTTGCTTAACCCTAGACTATGTAATAAAAGCTACCATGCGTGGAAATGTCGATGAAAGGATTTTACTTAATAAATTTATTTCTTGGCATACATATTATGATACAAATCGCCAAGAATCCATTTAAGAAAACTTGGATGACCTTGAAATCTCAAAAAATATAACTTTGAACAAATTTTTTAGCCTATCATAATATTTGTCCCTCTGAACCAACTAATATTTTCCTGTGAAATTTTCTTCTATCATAGAAAACAAGCGAGATATTACAGATGGTCGAGTTATATCTCTTTTTTATATTTATTATGCTTTGGAAATGTATCGATATAGGTATCAATATACTTACAGTAATTGGTACCCCCACAGTGATCTGGCCTTTTACCCAACATTGTCATAAAAATTGCTTAAACTCTGAACAAGTACAAATAGCCTGTTCCAATAGCTGTAGCGTTGAAACGCAATAACGTACTTTGGTGTTAAGAAAACATACAGTGGTTGTTTTACTCAGTAATGTTCGAAGATGTTTCATGTAAAAAAATATTATAAGTTGTACAATTTTCTTACTATTGGATAACGTGGTCATTTCGAGGAAAAGTCAATGTGCTTTTTTAAAAAAAATGCTGAAAGTGGTCTCTTTAAAGATTCGTCGAATATTCAAAATGGACTCCATTGGATGAACTGATTATCCACTTTGGACAGCGAATGTGGCACGGGGCATTCCTGGAGCCCGCAATAAATTCGAATTCAAGTTTCTCCGTGGCTCGGGGAGGCAAGTACTCTTGTTCGACGAGCACGCCTGGTCCACTCTCGGACTTATGGTTAGGTCGGCTTACAACCGGATCGGATCGATTCCCCATGACACGTATGGCGGTGTCGCCCGTGCATTATAGAGCCGCTAGAGAGTCTGGAGATCGGCCAGGGCTCCGGCGGACAAGGCCCAAGTTTAGAATTCCCGCGGATCGTAATGCCGGGCGACGACGAAGCCCGTTCGGGACCGTTACCGAGAAGTCGTTAAGCCCCGTCGTTAAGTCGATTATCCGCAGCCCTTGACGACGAGGATCTCGCATCGAGTTTCCTCGCCGATCCCGTGGGCTGGGAGCTTCGTTTATCGGCTGGGAGACGTGTCATGCCCGACAGCGTTATCCTGGATCCCGCCAACGGTCCGCGAGGATCCAGTTTTATCGATCGTATTACGATAAGACGCGTTTTCGTCCCTAAGAACGACCGTCCCTCTCCTTTCTCTTCCCTTCCCTTTCCTGTCCTTCATGCAAGATTGTCGACTTATGCCGACGGTTCTAATAACTTGTATCATCCACAGTTGCTTTATGGAAAACTTTATACCGACAGCTTGTCCTTACAGAACGAGAAACATGCTCCTCGCGCTAGTTCTATAGATCTTCATAAAATCGTTTAATCACATCACAAATCAATTTTACAACGACACCCTGATACTTTATGTATGATTTCTTGGTTTTACCAACGTTCCATCAAAAGGTCTGCCGCCATCTTTAGGGTAATATACGATATCTGTTCTTCATCATCAAGTTTTAGGGAATCGTTGTAAAGGGGAAGCTTCAATCTTCAAATCTGTTTTAAATTCAGTAAAGAAAGGGTGTAGTAAATTCAGTTCAGAAAGTGCCCCCAAACCAAATTGAATTTACGATAGCTTATTCAAAGAAAATACTGTGTGCCAATTTTTAACCCTATGTGTCGACGTGGGGGGTAGTAATGGGGTGACAAAGAAAATCAGGTTTTCCCGTAATTTCGCTTATCCTCATCAATTGAAAATTCTGGGAAAAATCAGGCACATTTTAGCTATTAGAGTACACACCTATGCATTTTAAAACCGAAACCGAATTTTAAAAAATGAAACAAATTTTGAAATGCCGATTTTTTGTAGAAGCTGTGATATACTAAGTTTATATTTTTACAGTTTTAGCATCTCATTCGTCGTAACTTATAGACGTAGATGCAAGCGAGTACTTTTGATCAAGTTTCATGTATGGAGTATACAAGTGGCACGAAGATTTATGCTAGGTTTACGGAGCACTTAAAATTACTGTTTTACTTGTTACTTTATAAAAATAACAAGACTATATCTATCTAAATTTGTAGCCGTTCTTTTTACAATATATACACAAAGGGATTGTTGAATAATTTCTCATCGATGCGTCTGTACAATTTCAATAAAAATATTGGAACCAGTTATTTTGACGTTGACTAGCGTTAAGAACGACCATCCCCACTCCTTTATCTTCCGCTTGGCTTCGGTTTGCTCGCGTTTGCTTTCCTTCCGTCGTTTCCAGCTCCGAGGCAGCGCGGTGCTAATCCTCGCTGCGATCCCCGAACAGATTTATGGGGGACCGGAACCAGGGAATTTGTCGATCGGTAACGTACGACGATCGGGGAAAAAGTACACGATCGCCGGACGGACCCCGGCGATGATTCATGACGCCGCCTAGTACCGGCGGGCTTGTTTAATGCGTCATTAGCCGCAGAATGTAAGGGCGCTTTTTAATCGGCGACCGAACGCAAAGGGAACCCATGATTGAACAAGGATTTTAATTCTTCCGGGCGAGGAGCGGGTAGAGAGGCGAGGTACGAGCTGGATCGAGATCTTGTTTATCAGTATGATTAACCTCATGATTGGAGAGAAATGAGAGGATCGATTGTTTTGGTTTGAATTTAGTGTGTAGCGATGTTGTGTAACGAACTGTGAAATCTTTTTACATAAGGGTTCGAACATGTTTAACACTTCAATTGCTGGTCAATTGTTTTAACGAACTTGGGCATTAATCGTTATTACAATCTATTAAATTAGGTTATGAAATTAATTGCCTTTTTCTTCTTTCCTTTTCTTTTTACCTTTTTATTGTATTATTAAATAAGTTATGGTAAGAATACCTTTTATTCGGTCACATTTTTATATATTATAAAATGCTGACCATATGTTAAAACAATTGATCGATCAGTGTTGATCAAAGTAGGATTTCGCGAGGCAGTGTTTATAACACTGTGAATCTTTTCTGCGTTTGAATTTATGAAGTTGGTCAGTTTGGATGCCGAGGGTCGCATATGTTACTGTTGAATTATAAGTACTGGCATACATGTTGCAGAGCATAAAGTAACTGAATTTAAGACTTGTTTCGTGCATGTGGGACATAATTCCTATAACGACACGTCGTCCTACTTACTAAATAACAGTGTCAATATTTCATGCGGAAAAATTTATGTCGGTTTTCGAATCCATTAATACTCGAAACATGAAAATCCTTCTATGAAAAACCATTAGTCATTGTAAAGATGTCACAATCTTACTGTACATACACTTTTTCAGTATTTTCAGGAAAAACATCAATTAAACATTTTCAACGCAATGGAGATATTCTGTGGTTAACCATTTCACAGGCTATTCACTGTTAAAGTAATACTATAATTTACAATTTACATGATTAAATTATTTTTACATGTTAACCCTTATATGAATACTGAAAAGTTTCCACAACATTTTTACTGCATATTTCCATACCTCACGTATAAATTAATTTATAATTACCTGGGAAGTAGAAATCTACAGAAATTTGTCTATTTGTCCACAAAAAAAGTATACAAAATTTTAAAAATAAATTGAGATTGAGAATACGTATCTGGGTCCCCAGGCATTAACATTAGTGTTAAACAAAAATCTGCCGGATATTCTACTGACTTTAAAATCGTTTAATTTCGCGTACAGTGTTTATTATAATTACAGTAACGAATGAACTGGATAAAATTCTTCAGTTATAGTTATTTTCGAGAAACCACGGGGGAGGTATAGAGAAATATGATTTAGTGGGATTAACGGTTTAAGATTTGATTAAATTTGTTCCTCCCCGCGAGGCAACGACGTCCAGTTCGGGGTTCGTGGCTTTCTAACAGCATTTTTATGGTGATCCGATGCGTAAACGGTTCGGAGAGATTGAAGATTAACCTGACCCTAGGAGGCGTAACCTGTCGGATGGTTTATGGGATTCTTTTCTGTCATAAATATGATTCCGGAGCCAGCAGTATCTGAATCTTGGCGCTGGAAAAATTGTTGGTTTACAGTAATATGCTTCGATCGCGTGTAGACTGCTTTTAGAGTGATTTCGACGGTATTATATTAGAGTGTACATAAAACTTAGGGATACTTGTATGCTAAAATTATGTGCCCATGATTAATCTCACAATTTATAAAAATATTTAATCTGCCTTGTAATTTATTTGTATTTTTGCGAAATAATTTTTATATTTTCTAAGAATCTTTCGTGTTTGAACAACTATATGTGTAGTAAAATACGAACAGTATATTTATACTTTCAAATCACATTTAATTGTTATGTACTGTATTTGATAAGATGTAAAGTTAAAGAGTTTGCCTTATAAAAAACCATGTTGCTTATTACACACTATACAGTACAGGCAACTACTAAAATAATATAGTATTGCAAAAAAGTTAATTGTATTTATGAACAACATGTGTACCATAGTATAGCATTTACCTACTCTAAGAAGCAATTGTTTGCCAGTAATATATTCTAAATTAATTATGAAGACACGTCTGATTTGAGCGGCTAATATTCAGATGCTTGCATGCTCTTTGATTTAATTAATGGTTTAAACCAGATGGTTTTTGTGATAAGTATAATGTAGTAAGTACCTTCAGAAATAAGGTTGTCGTATTTCAACTGTTCATTGAGATTTCACGACCCTCCCACAAGATATAGTTCCACCATCGCTCTCGTTATTACAGTCAACGAGAGTCCCCGTAGCTTTTACCTGAATCGTCCTGCTCAGTGAGTACACGAGGACACCGGAATTCACAGAATCGTGGCAAACCGTGGGAAATGGCGGCACGCCGGGCTGTTTCCGTCATCCTTGCTTGTCTCCGTCTAATTTTGTCTTTTTCTCTGTTCTCACTTTCTAGGACTGTGACAACCTGGCGGAGGGCTCAGAGCGTGACTCCCCTTGGAGTTGTGGGGGTGGTAGCGGTAGTGGCCGCAGACCCCTCACCTCCATTATCGAGCACCTACGCACCTCTAAAAGCAGACTTCATAATGGTGAGTCACTGCACCAGCTACTTTTGACACTAACTGACCAGAGACTGGGTCAGCTTAGACTCGCCTGACAGAATTCATTCATGCATCGAGAAATTATTCGGAGCTATTTAGGTGGCCTGTATCTCGTGAACCACCCGGTATAAAAAATATGACGTATAATATAAAACGATATTGTTAGTAAGGATTTTAAATTTTCAATATTTCTTAGTAGCTCTGTATTAAAGAATCAATAGGTGTATAAACATTGTTGAAATTAATATGTCTGTTGCATCTGTGTAAACTTTACGTTCATTAAATAAAATAGAACATGTAACTTAATTAGAATATATTTTCGTTTATTTTATGCTTGGGAAAAATCCTATAGAGCTTCGAATATAATAAATCTCTGGAGACTTCAATGCACGAAGTAGCGCCATCACTTGAAGATTCTCCGCACTGTACGTAACCTAACCTAAGTTTCCCAAATGAATGGCATTTGCCTAAACCACTATCATTCTTTACTAATAATTCGAACTATCCAGTGCACCAACTATGTCTATAAATAATACTGTATGATAAGCAAACAACATTGCCAGCAGGATTTAAGTTACCCGCAATTTTATAAAAGTTTCCCGTGTATTTCTCTAATTCGCATCGTACGGCGGTGCATATCGAGGTCATTAGACGTAACGAGACCATCCATGAACGCGAGAATAATGACCGGCGCTCGTAAAGATAATAAATAATCGGTGAAATGTAAAGACACACAAAACGATTCGTTCTCGTGGTGGTTAAACTGGGATTCTCTCGGGAGAATCGCCGAGACTATGGTGATGTCTTCATCCGAGGTAATTAGAGGCAAGGATGCACATAAGCAGGACGTACAGTGCATCGATTCTCTGGAGTGAAACGGATGTCCCCATCCTGAAAGCCTTTGCCGAGTCTTTTAATGGTATCCGCGTAGAAACGAGAGGCAGATGTGTGGTGACGACGGCGAGAGAATAAAGACATCTTTGAAAATAGGGACAGTCCGACTGATTGATAGATATTGACTGTTGCGAAATTGCCTGCATTCGCTGTCCTCGGCCCTGTTCAAGTTAACCATTATACTGTGTGTATTAATGGATCAAACGTTGGCGAGTATTCTTCGCAACGTACAGAGGATTTTAATGTACGTTTCAGTGGAAATGAAATTTGTTATATCTGTATATTTTAAATTGTTTCCTTTACACGTGCGTTTCGACGAATTTCGCACGGAAAATATGGTTTTGTTTGTATAAATCTTTGCATAAATGTTTAAATGTAGATCGGTGAAATATCACACTGTGCGCCTTGCGAACAATAAAAGCAGAGCGCGCGAGAGAGAGAGAGAGAGAGAGAGAGAAAGCTCCGATGTATCATTTCGGATCAGATAAACTTTCGGACAACCAAATTGCTTCGGGACCACGAAATCACGTGAGTGTTTCGGGAAGGGTCGATAAACCAATCAAGGCAGGAACACGGACGCGAGCCCGGGCGAATCTAGATGACCCGGACTTGAAAGAGAGAGAGAGAGAGAGAGAGAGAGAGAGGCGACTTTCTGGTGCTCTCCGGCGTGTTCGCGGTTTTGAATGAATCCCATTCCCGGGGCAAGCCTTGTATCCTCGTGGCGTCCTAGGTCGGCTACTCAATGGGCAGATCGTTAGATAGGATCGGTACCCGGACCAGCTCTATAAATCCTCCGCGGGCACAATTATGTGGGGGATATAAGGATTATTGTTACGGTCCGAGGCCGGCATCGGTGCGCGGCTTTCGTATGGCTGCGAACGGCTGCGGGGATTACCCTCATAAATATATTCAGAGGCCATTATGCGAGCCTGGGGACGTTGATAACGTAATAATGAGGGCGTGGGCTAATGAGACGCGCGCTGAAAACTCATCCCGTAATCGTGATTGACGTCGAGGATCCTCTCTCCTACTGGTGCAGTTGCCGCTCCTGCTGCTGCCGCTGCCGTTCCTGGCTTCTTCTTCTTCTTTTGGCCAGCCTACCGATCCTCGATCAGCCACAGACCTTCGGGACTTCCTCTGTTTCCGGTTTGATTGGTTGCTGCTCAAAGCACCGGGGATTCTCTAATTAAGACGTTAACTTGCTTGTGTTTTAAGGCGATCCACGCTCACCGAGATGGCGACGCCAGAGATCGTACGTCCGATCAGGAACCGGTTGCAATATGGAAAAATGGTTTGTTTATCGCCTCCTGGTTACAGGTCGCTTCGATTTTTTCTGGTTGACCAACTGTTTTTAGATTTGTTCTCTGGCAGAGAGTTGTTTAAGGGGTACTGCCACATTAGCGGCCACATTAACATACCTTGAAGTAATTAACAAAATTTTTCTTGGTTCTTTTTCGATCCAAAATGGCGACACCACCGCTCACGAAACCAAAGA
>CM052112.1:1565855-1595350 GCA_028454245.1 Halictus quadricinctus
CAAGTCCTTTAACTGAAAACATAAAAATTATATTTCTGTACATTAAAGTATACAATTTTTCGTCCTGTTTCCAAATAAAAAACAGGGATTACAAAATTTGTCTCGAATTGCATTCTCGCAAAGATTTAATCAAATCTCTGTTGACAATTCTGCAATTACAAGCATACGTTGAACTTCATCTCAGCAATAAAAAACACGTAAACCCGAGAGATATTTGCACAAATTGTGTCCGCAATCTTTACTCCCATCAATAAAATTTAATGTCAGAAATGCAATCGTTTCATTATTCGAACAGTGTGACTGTCTCCTCGCAAAAGGTTCCTCAATCAAATAAACCCTGTCCATAATTTTGTAATTACATACACGTATCAAGCTGCAAGCTAACGATGGGAAAGACGTAAACTCAAGAAATATTTGCACAAATTGTCTGTCCTGAGGATCATTATTCCCATCAATATAATTTAATGTCAGTACCGCAATCGTTCTATTATCCGAACAGTGCGAATGTCTCCCGGAAAAATGTGCCTCGATCGAATAAACTCTGTTCCTAATTTTCCAATTACAGAGAGGAAGCTTCAATCTTCAAATCTACGTTGGTTTCAGTGACGAAACATTTGTCAATGTTTTTGCAGACGTTTCAATTTGTATTATTTTCGACCAAAAAAGTGTCTTCAGTTCCCAAGTAGTGTATCATGCAAAAATATGTTCAACGAAAATGAAAGAAACACTGCGAAAGCTGAAGCTTTAACCTGCAAAATGAGTCCAATTACAGGGTTTACCTTATATGTGACTCAAATGCCTAGACGATAAGAGTCCCAAAACTGAGGGGCCATGAACCGAGTCCTTTTCTACGTTCGGTGTGGATTAAAGAATAGTACCTCCTAGTCGATATATGTCGTGTATTGTTATACTGTTTCTGTCAACGAAATGATCACAGTTCAAATTTCGACAAATTCTCGCGAATGGAAAGTTTGATTGAAACGCTTGAGAATGAACTAAGAAATAAAAATGCATTTTAAACGCAATAAAATTTGCATTCTGAAATCGATTTCCTCTGCAACGAGTTAATAGTTTTTCGAGAAATTAAAGATAGGACACAGGTGCTGTCATTTTGTCCAGGAGTGTATTCTAGGAGGATCGTTCGCGACGTGTCATTAGAGTATTGCTCGTTCCGTGCCGGATGACATCAGAGGACTATGCTCACCTCTCGGTAATTCCGAGAGAGGCTCTCTTTTCTTTGGTCGCTCACGAACTGCACCTTGCCTGCCACGGCCTGGCCTAATAAGGAGCCCAGCGATGATCCACTGAGATAGATTCGCGTGTCATTAACCGGCGATTCCGTACCGAATTACCCCTGTCAATTGTGGGAGCGGTCCGCGGTTCTTGCTTGCTCCCGGGGCAACGCTCATCTTGCGCAAAGTGTTTTACAGGGCCGGTACCGTTAACGCGCATCGCTGCCCGAAGAAACAGCTCGTTATTAGAAATGCTGTTTTTGGCCTGGAGATCGCACACGACTACGGGGCCCAAGCTTTTTACAATGGCAAATTGATTTAACAATTCAACGGCCGGAGGCGTCCTTATTCATAGGAGGAGCGTGCATTCGTTGACTTGTCGATCACTCTGTTTGTTTTAGCTCTTTACTGTTCGGTGATGCGCTTGGCCACTAGTCGTAGAAATTGTTTAGCTTCTTTTCAATTATTTCTGTGCTCAGTTTATTCTTTTTTAACACTTTGTTTACGGGATCTACTTTTAATATACCATTATTAAAATTGTAGAGATGCAGAGGATTTATTCAATTATTTCTGTGGCTATATGAGCCTTTTTTTTAAATGGTATAGGTCCACTTTTGGAAAAATGAATTGCATAATAAAATTTAACAGGTTTATAGTGTTATTACCCCAGGAATATGGTTTCAATTTGAACTTAGGTACGCGGACGCACCCAATACGAAATCGGGAAACCTCTAGGATAGTTAGTAAGCCTCGTAACTTATATATAATTTAATTGAATATTGGGCAATAATTAAGGGTTTGTGGATTACGCGATTTACCAAACAAGACAAATACATTCTGAATTGAAAATTGTGTTACAACTTTTTACCAATGATGTTTATCGTAGAAAATTTTAGGATAACTGTTATTTTTGGTGCCTGATTTAAATACCAACACGGAAGTCGTTTGGTTTTTGTCGATTGTCAACGTCCAGTCATCCTGATTAACGATCGATAAATCCGCTGGCCGGTCCTAAATCAGCCGGGGGAACGTTGGATCGCGACGACACGGCAACAGGCTTGCCAACAATGCCGCGTACAACCAATTAGAATCGCGTGGCCTGGAAATCGAGGATCGGATGCGCCGCCGGAAACCGCGTTTCGTAGCTGAATCAGCGTCGAGCATCACGCGGTAATAATGAAAAGCCGAGCGATAAATAATGTATTGGAACCGCGGGAGGCGTATAACTCATTCCAGGAGAATATAGCCTTCGCGTTCTCCTCAGCAGCCCGCTGGCTGTCTCGCTTTCTCCGCTGGCCAGGCTCCTTTCCTTTTTCATCGTTTGCTCGCTCGCTCGCGCGCGCGCGCGCGCTCGCGGACGGTAGATTCTCCGGCTGCCATAAATCCGAGCGCTACCATCCGAGGCTCTAATTGCATTATAAATTGTGCATGTGCCTGCACATCCTGGCGAGCGCGGAGCGCAACGCGGCTACCCCTACCGCCATGTCGAATCGCCGCTTCCAGGATGCTGCCTGGAATCAGCCAGGAACGAGAAGACCCGGCTTCGACCTCCACCAGGAGCACATTTCTTTGCTGGCATCATCGTTCCTCGCGCACTATTATACCGAGCACTGTGCGCGTCAAAACTGGAGTGCACACAGGCCAGACGGTGCGTTTGACCGCTGCACAATTTCCCATCCAAACTCGATGGAAAATGCAATGTCTGCTCAAAAAGACAACTCGAATTAATGTTGCGCATATCGTTGCTTCAAATTAATAGTAGAGTCCTATTACGAAGAAGATGCATTCCATTTAACCATCGCAAGCCCATTGTAATTATGCCAGTAACCGCCCAATATCCAGTAATTATTTTCGAGCTCACTTCTTTCAGATCAACCTTCTTAACGGGCCTAGAACAAATCGGTAATAACAGACAATCAGAATTTGAAAAATTTGTTACGCGGGGTGCGGATGGCAAAGTGAAAATTGTTGGCATCAAGTGCAAGAAATATAGACCTCCATTTTCTTCTGCAGCAATCCGAATAAGCTGAAGACTATATATTGACATTATGAAATTATTTCAATATTTCTACTGTTAAATTACTCCCACTCATTTCTACTCATGTCTACTTATAACTATTCAATCCACAAAAATGATAGTCTACATGATAATAACACGTTTGCTATCACAGTTACAGATACGTGACGCCTACAACCCTGCAGTGTGCTTAAACATAGTTAAACCAATACACTTTGTTGTGTACGCTCATGGTACACGGCACAATATTCAGAGAATGCAGTACTTTCTTCTTGTAAATTATTCTAATATTTCACGAAGGAGTTGCATTCGATAAAACATTTTAACATGGAAAACAATCAGTGAAATAATCTAGTAGGGAACACGTTATGGTGTAATTTGAAATTGAATTCGTTCAGACATAGTGAGCGCTATAGAAACACCCCCGTAACATTTCGAGATATCATTAATTAGATGCCTTAATATCTTCCAGAGCTAGTTGAACGCGTTCCTAATCTATGTGTTAGGAAACTGGTGTTGGGTGCACCGGTTGGTTACGAGCAAAACAATAAATAAATAACAATCATACACACTTCGATGCAATTTTACAGACACTGATATCTTGTTCGATTCGCAAGTACAGACTCATCTTATCACTAGCAAGGAAAATATTCCCGAACGGTAACTCTTCCCAGAGTTCTGAAATAACCCGGACCTATTAAACTCGTCGTTGAAAACAGGAAGTGCGACAGCGTCTCGTTTGACAAACCAATAAGAGGACCCCGAAGAGGTAGATACAGAGTGTGTGTGTGTGTGTGTGTGTGTGTGTGTGAAAGAGAGAGAGAGATAGGGAGACACGTACACATCCGAAACGTGTCTGTTGACTGCGTTTAACGCAATGGTAAAAATTCGTAGCCGTAAATAACGGCATGTGCAACGAGTCCTCATTAGCATCGTATCGTCGACATAAGTTATTGCACCTAATGATAGAGGCGACCCTGAATATGGCACGGGGCAAAAAGAAATTCCACCCCAGTAGGAGTCACAAAACCGGAAAACAGGTTTTAAAAAGGCGAACGCGAGGAAAAGCGTTTGACAAGTATTCGGGTTCAATGTCCACGCTGGAACACTTGTCAACGATCGGTTGGCTCTGCGAACAAGTGCAAATTTATTAATTACTATCATTCATGATGAAGTGTCGCTTGTCCCGGCCAACCCCCTTGTCTTGCACTCCGTCGAGTTGGCAATGAAGAATTCTAATTGGTCTTGATAAACGAGTATCATTCTACTCTATCAGTCAAAGAAATATATTTTTGTATTAGACTAATATGCAAAATAAAATGCTTCAGTAATTTAATATAGAATTGAAAGTTTCAATAAATTCTAATGGGATTAAAATTGATTATAAAGGTAATTTTATAGTAATATTAGTCGAATATGATTTCTGTATTGATTTTATTAATAAAGTCTTGTGCATTTTTCGGGCATCTTCAAATTTTTAAAATACGACACGTGTATGTTAACATTAGATGCTCAGAAAAGTTTCTATTGTTTCCCATGTAAAAATGAAAATAGCAGATTCAAATTAGGAAACGTTTCCCTTATATTTTTTCGTATTTTTGGAATAACAGCCAGCAAAAACCACCAAATATTTTTAAACATTAGAATATTTGTATTAAATGAATGTATTACTATATAATATATTAATTTTTTAAATATTATACTTTTCTAGGTACCTGCAAAAGCAGAAATATTATTTCTGCTAAAAAGGAATTTTTATTTTAGTCAGTATGGGACAGTATATAGTTGTAAAACATATCACGAATAAAATTTTCAGTTTTTGTTTGAAATGAATATATCAAAAAGACGCCAGTGTAAGATAAATTGTGTTGCAATTTATTAAAAAATAAAATTAAGAAAAAAAATCCTATTGTAATTTGCTGAGCTTGTTATAAAATATACAATTATGATTGAATCTGTCTGAAAATTTGACATCTAATTCATCACTTAAAAGATGAATAAAGCACATTCGAATGAATTGTGTACAGCAATTTCCGAGGTAAGCGCGGGGGTTACAAAAATGCCGAATCAATTGTTTATTTTCCTTTTCTGCGTCGTATTAGCTCGGCGCATTTCGCAGGAATTTATATTCTCCGAGGATCGCTGATAGTCAATAAAGCCCGAGATCGCTGCGATATTAGAAAGTCTCTCCCCCACGGGTCGAAAGAAGACGATCGCGCACGGTTGCGGGCGTGAAGGAGGCAAAGGCGAGCACGAACCGTTAATCGTGAGCGTAATTACGATAATCGCTCATTGATTGCTCCGTGAACGTGCCTTCTGCACCTTCCTACCGCGTCCGGAGGCTGCACAAAGCGTTCCATCTTATTGCGCCACGAGCTACGTGGTACCTACACGCTGTTCCTGGCCTGCGTTGCAGCAAAATTCGGTGCATAAATGATTGTTATTCATACAACCATTATGTGTTTCTCACGTCGGGAAATGAAATATTATAATTCAAAGTTGATGCCGATTCGGCACACAATGTGCAACAAGTAACGCGGCATGATTTATTGGCCGCTGCGCACTATGTTTGAAGTCTTCGGTTTTAAATGATTTATCATAACCGGCTACGCTCGCGAACTTTTTATGCCTAAACTTGCACTATGTGGCACAGTTTAAGCTGAAACCGCGGTTACGCCGGGACCATAAATTTCGAGCTGTTGGACACCGCTTTGAGACCCGCGAGTTCTTGTGTCGTCTAGCTATAAACGTCAACCTTTGTGCACAGCTCATTTACCGAGCGTTAAATAGTTACGTTCCCGGATGTTAATGAGAGTCTCTGGAAACTGATCAGTTCGTGATCGCAAATAGGATTCAATGTAAATATTAAATCGTAAAATCAACGATATGCAGTAGAACCTCAATTATGCAGCCTCTATTATCCCAACAAGCTCCAAAAAAAAAAAAATCAATCTAAGACGATACCTATGCAAACACCATTGGCTTGTAAATATATAATTACAGACTCGTTAAGGGAGGAACCTTGTGTGAATGGCCTGTTTTTCAAGAATTTTTTTTTTAATGTAATGCGTAGATTGATTTAAAATTTGAGGTATCATTTATTAATGTTATGATGTAAAAAAAATATTTTTTATAAATTTTAATTGTTCACATCAATGGTGCAATGGCAACAAGACGAATCAACAGACCACAAGAAATGTTCGGTTACTTATAATCCTTATTTGTAACCAATACGGTTTTAGTCGATGAAATACTTGTTATTCCGTGACTTTGTTTCTTTTTGCTTATAACAGTTATGGTCTCTGCTTTATAACTTTTTTAATCCTATTCCTGTGGAAAGGAGTCCCCCCCTTAAGGCTGAATAAAAAGTTCTGTATAAAAGAACGAAGATCAAAATGATAGCTAATAAACAACGGTACATCCTAATGAACGCGCTCTTCAGCATCGGCATCATAAAATCGATGCATTTCGCATGTAGTAACCTAATGCTTCTCAGCGATCATGCTAAACGTTGGCGCCCACGTTGGATCTCCCACAAAGCAGCTCAATTCTGCTAATAAATCTTTCATGGTGCAACGAAAAAAAAAAAAAGAAAGGATTAGTACGATGATCATCATAGTACGCCGTCCGGTTGATGGATCTGTCACCGCCCACGCCGAGTCGAATTTCCAGAATTCCCGTTTCCTCGATGTGTTCTGGATGTACGTGGCGGGATGATAAACGCAATTAGCCGGGTGAAAGCGAATTCGTGCAGCCGGGTGATTGACACGCGTGCAGGCATGCACACACTGCAAAGTTAGCGCAGTCGTCGGTGTGTGTGTGTGTGTGTGTGTGTGCTCACGAAAGCCGAGAACGGGGCCCGAAGAGTTATCCTGCTCGGCTGGTCCGAGTCCGAGAGTGCAGATAATGCATCTATTCGCGGGTAGACGCCGTGAATAAAGACATTAATAAAGCTCGCGGTTGCGCCGACGATGGAACGCAGAACGCAGCCAGGAACCCGACGGAACACAATACGCACCAAGACGGGGCCGAGTAATGGATGCTGCTTGGCACTGGATGGTGTAACGGATGGTGCTCTAGATGGTGGTGCTATCTTGGGACTCTGATGGCCGCTCGGATATACGCGTTATCGGCCAGAGAATCGTCAGGATCGAACAAAAACGGGCAGACCCTCCCGACGCGGAAGCCGCGGAACGGAGATGACAGGGGGATGCTGTTTTAATACGATACGCAAACCCTGCCTGCTTTCAGCTCCGATCATTGTTCCGCGTCATTGAGTTCACTGTCCCATTTCGCATCACCGAAGTATCACCTCCTCGACTCTACAATCGACGACGAAACTAGGCGCCGTTTGTGTTACAGTGAATTCTCGACATATGTCAACAACACGGTCTCGCCAGCGACATATATCGTCCAGGAGACATACCCGAGCCGTGTTATGTTCACACTCCTCGGCGTCCGAGGTCTCTCGAGCTTCACGACCCCTCACGCGGTATATAGTAGTGGGGATAATTCCGCGACGTTTATCATCCAGGTCTTCGCGATATTATATAGAGAAATCACTGTACTTAGCATTTTTATATTTACACTTGGACTCCTGCGAGTTCCAGGCCTACACCAGACTCAATTCTGACGCAATATTTCACTAATGCAGTTTTATTCCGATATACGACGATGGCTCAGGAGCAGCTCTCGCCGTATTTCGGATGAAGATGCCTATGCGGCTTGACTTTGTTCAGAATGTGATATCTTTCGTTGGAAGAGGATGGAAGATGACATACCCTTCAGTTCCGGCACCAGGCGGTGTCGAGCGAACAACTTCAAGAGAGGGGATAGTGATTTTCTTATCTTTGAATAAACAGCGTCGTCTTATATCGGAATAAAACTGTACATTTCATTAAAAAGAATTATATTCGGACTCATACATATTTCGTTTGGGACAATATGTGCAGCTCTGTCAGAAACAAGTTGCGGTCTACCGTTTTTATTGAAGAAGTAGACACACTACCATAGGTTTTCTTTATTCTTGCAACCGTCGTATTTACCGTTATTTTTGTAAAATATTATATATATTGTTAATATTATCTAACATAAACTGTTATGTTTTGTTTGTCACTTTCACCATATAGTTATTATTACCTAAGCTTAATCATACAATTGAACAACTAGCGAAGTGTGTTTAGACTTTTGCTCGTCCCTGTATATCGATTCTTTGAATGATTTTACTGTTATTCATTTTTGCTATAAATGTCGTTTATCGATTCCGACGAGTTCGTGGCGAATCTAAAAATTCGTAGACTTGTAGAAACGATAAATTCGCCAAGCTGAAAGTAGAAAATTTTGATCACGCTCTGAAACAGCGTGATGTGCTGCGCGAGTCCCATTCCTCGGCGTCGATGTCCTCGTCCGGAGCCGGGTTCCCCTTAACGACTCCACTCGGGTTTGTGTACCGATCAATTCGCGGCACAAAACGCCCTCGTGGCCACGTGTAAACGAGAAAACGGAACGAGCTGGCTTACCCTTGTCCGGCCGGGTTTATCTCGTACCCTTCGTGAGTCTCAGCTCGACCATTAGTCGTTGTCAGTTACGTCCGGCCTCTCCTCTTCTGGATCAAGAACCAGGAACCGTGGACTCGTAGCCCGTTCGTGCTCTCGTACAGCTCGTAACGTGACCCCTTCACCACCTTCGAGGAATTAAGATATCGAGTCTCGCGCGCCACGGAAGTATTATTTCCCCCCTCTCCCCTCCCCTCTCCCTGAGAGATCTTTCTTTACGACCCCAGCACGATGATCAATTGCCGTTTTACCGCTCGTCTAGTGGATTCTAATAGTTTCTGGGAATTATGCTATCGACGGGTAGCCTGCTAAATGGGCCCTCGTTCCTCAGCTGCTCCCATCACTGTGATTCACCCAATGATTCACCAACTTCATTCATCAGCAATTTAGAATTGTCTTGTAAAATATCATCACCCGTTTCAGTCAGAAAATTGTGAACCTGGAAATACGAATATTTCATAGAAATATGTAATAGAAAAATATCGATTTTCATTATTAAACAGGGTGTCCCAAAAATATTGTATTTCCTTGAAAGGGAGATTCCGAAGGTCATTTGAAATCACTTTTTCCTTTGCGAAATTATTTTCCTGGGCCTCGTTAAGGAGTTATTAACGAAAAACGCGGACCAATCAGAGAGCCGCTGCAGTGAACGCTGGCATTGGCCGAGCCGGAATCCGTCTGCTGTAGCCGCGCTCTGATTGGTCCTTGTTTTTCGATAATATCTCCTTAACGAAGCCGCGGGGAACATTTTCGTAAAGGAAAAAGTTATTTCAAATGACCTTAGAAATCACCCTTTTCAAGGAAATACGACATTCTTGGGACATCCTGTGTACTCTCTCGCTTTATCCACTAGACGCCTATTAATTAGCTTTTTAATGAGTGAAATTTATGTAAAAAAGCTGAATAATTTTCTTTTAAAACTTCTTTAATATTTTTGTGGACAAATAGCAACATTATTGCAGAGTTTTATATTCTTGGTTAACCACAGATTAATTTACATTTCAGACATAGAGATACGCATTGAATCTATAGAATACATTATTGAATATTGCAGAGAGCTTTGTGAGTTGACATATGGGCCAAATAATATCGGTAGGAGTAGTTGCATTATGTTCATTCTAAACATTGCTGCCAGGTAAAATGCATAAAATGTTTAAATACGGATAACTCACCGAAAGTGCTTGCCCAAACAAATTATAGATTAATCGTGGTGCTATTGGTCGAAAGAAACGTTGGTGGATTTATTCGCCGGTGTCAATAAATCTCGCGCATTGCCGAGAGCAACCTTCGATCGGCACAGGATCGAGGAAAGAATCCTCGGCTGCGGGATTACGAGCGGCACGCGCGCGTCTCATTGTCCTAGGAATGGTGTCACGGCATAGCATTCCCCCGTGGCTCGCCATCATTGTATTTTATTCTTCAGCACGCTTATTAAATCGGACATTTACAACCCCTTGAACCCAGTCGAATCGAGCTTGGCGAGCGGATTTTATCGCCGCTTTTATTGCGCTTTACCATCCCGGCTAAATTAAGACGTTGCAAATAATGTCGTCGGTCCCGTCGGCACAATCGGCACACCTATCCGAGTGTTTTCTACGCGGCACGTCCCCGGGGGCCGCTCGGATAATTTATTCGGAATCGTGAAAATTTTATTGCACGGGCTCGATCGGGTTCGCTCGATCAACGCGACCCTGGATCGCGGATGTCTGGTGAACGGGAATGATTAATAATCCGCGGTCCGTTGCCTGCTGCGAACGACCCCGTGAAAATTCAGGATACCTCGAACGAGGATTCCCAAAGAATTATCCGATAGCAATCACGGTTCTGCGAGAAAGCGTCGAGGAAATCCGCACATTGTGCGGTTCCCTGGATCGGGCGTTGGTTTCGGTGCTTGGCATTCATTTATTGCAATTGTTCCGTGAGATTTTCCACTGGGCCGGTCGCTACACTTTCGTTGAATACTATTGACCCAGTTGATCGGTCGATTCGATGGGCCCGTGGGTGTTGCTTTTATTTTATGCTGTCGTAACGTGAATTCGTTCGGTTCGAAATATAAATATGTTCTAATTTTAACGATTCAGTGGAGAGTCATTATATGCATAGTGCTTGAAAGGAATTGAATATTAAAAATGCGTCTTCGGTTTCTCATCTGCTCATATCCTGTACAAATATCTTAGCGTTTTAGAGGAATATGTAACGGTGTGCTAAAGTAGAATGTTCAAACAAGTCAAGCTTTATTGCCATAAACTTATTTTTTAACATTAAACCTACCACGGTCAGTCAAGTTGATATTTTCAAACATCTGCGCATCATTTCAAACATAGAACATAATCAGATCGCTATTTATCTTTCCCAATTTTCTTGAAGTATGTATACAATGTATTTTTCAGTATTTGTAATGTATTTGTCAGTAAACCGAGGAGAGTGTGTCGCAGTGTTTTTTATATAATTGAAATTATATAAGAATAAATTTATCATTCAGCAACAAATGGTCTATTATCCACGTTGAATTATATTGACAATAACTTTTTTAAAGGACCGGTCATTTTGACCGCGCACGGTAGGAATAGGTATACAAGAAGTGTCGGTAGGTATAGTGTTGGGAAATCACAATTATCAGGAATTTCACGAGAATCAAAAATTTCATGTTCACCTTTAGGATCCACTTATTTTCTCCGCGGTGTTTTTAGGAGCATATGTAGCATGTAAAAGATGGAGATGGGTGTACACCATTTTAGAGATCCACGGTTGAAAATGAAAGATCGGATAATCCGGTAGACGCAAGAGGGTCGAATGTTGCTAACAAAAACGGCCCGCCGATATAGTCTTCCCCGGAGCTATCAAATTCCGGGCGGATAAAGACGCGGGATACGTCGGACGGCTCGTGAATGGGATTATTAATATTTCCCTTTCCTGCCCGCTTCTCTTTCTCCCACTTCTCTCTCTCTTTCTCTTTCTCTCTCGTGCAGCCTTTCTCCTGCATCGGCAGCGAGCGATTCGCGCGAGATACCCTTGCCGATAATTTATGCGAAATCGTGAAATCAAGTTTTACTACTTCTCGCCCATCGAGAGCCTCTTTCGAATGCTCGTGTCTCGCGCAGAGAGAGAGAGAGAGAGAGAGAGAGAGAGAGAGAGAGAGACCTTCCTCGACTTGCGTACGCGCATAGATAATTAAGATATCTTCCACCGGCGGATTTATTAATATTTCCTGTTCCCCTCAATAGGGATTCTTACCGCGCCGTGTACAAAGCGGCGATTTCATGGAAATCGCACGTTGAAATTTAAATTAATTCCCCGTACCCACGGTCCCCGTCGTACGTTCAGTCCGCGAGGTGATAAATGCATGCTGGGATCGCGAGGCTCGCGACACGGTGCCTCATTCACCGAGGAAACGCTCTCTGCCGGTGCTCTTTACACTCTGTTGTGTTTGCGTTTTACCATGGTTTATTTGCAGTTGGTGATCAAATTATTAGAGCCATCGCGCAGTGACCAACGAAAGAAACTTTAAGAAGCAATGTGTACGATGAACACCACGATTTTCATAAAGAATTTTTATACAAGGATTTTATTCCGAAATTATTTAAATAAACAAGAATTTTTAATATACTACGTTTTTAAGACGCACTAGAAATTATAAAATAATTTTTCCTAGCCCCATACAGGTTCCTCACCCCATACTGATAGTCCTGAAAATTTGTGATTGTGAATTTTTAACAGCTATGAAAATACTTGTATGTGTTGTCATCCAGTTCTGAGCTATGATTTAAGTTTCAAGTCTCTAGCTCATCGGGAAGTTAGTTTAAAATCAATTGCAAAATTTGTACCGAACAGACAAACGTGGTACAATTAACGAAATGCTTCATTTTTAGGGGTTATTCATAGTCTGCGGATTTTAGGAATTTATGACAAAAAAGTATGGGTGACAGAGTCGAAATGTGAGTCGAATGTATCAAGATATTATTATCGACTTATTGAGATTATTTAAGGAATTTTTATTCGGTTTCAGGGCCATGGAATTAAGGCAGACAAATTTTATTCCGCATAAAAATCCGCAATCTAGTCATGCTTTTACTGTGTCGAGTCATTTTAAAGCCACAAAGACAATTTAAAACATTATCTGACTGTAAGGTTATAAGATAAACTCTAGAAATTAGGGTTAGAAGTCTCACTAAAATATCTGCCTACATTCGATTTTTATTTAATTTTTTATTCCGTCAATACATTTGTCATTCAGCCTCTCTATAAGTATACAATTAAAGTTTCCAATTTAAATAACAATTTCAACGTCGCACCCAATTGTTGAAATGTAATCAGTCGGGAATTAAAATAAGAATATATTTTAAAAACTAAGTTTTATGAAGAATAACCTTGAGTCATGGAACCCGTTAAAACGAATCGTAACAATATTTGTCAGAAATTCAATTTCGACGTTAAGCTCTTTTCGGAGTGGCTCGGTGCCTCATTTTTGCAGAATTTCGCCAACTTCTTCCCCACTCGAAATCCTCAATTCCGTCCGCAAACCACGCGGAATAATCCCCCGAATGACAGGGCCCGCATCGAAACGTCCTGAAACGAGGAAACTGAACCAAAAACCGGAAAGAATTCTCGGCCACGGGCCCATAAAGGATTCCAGACGCACCTGGCCGAAATAAAAGCCATTCGATTATCTCTCTTCACGAACGCCATAGCGGTGAAGCGAGGAGAAAGATCGGAGGTAACAAAAGCGCTACCGGATTGAAATGCCAACAAGTGACGCGCTGTTCTTCTTCTCTTCTTTTCCTCTCCCCCTAACCCCGTAAAACGGATCACGTAAACGCGTAATTCCGGGGCCCTGTGACTGTTCCCCGATGTGAAAAAGGTTCGCGGCGATTGGCCATTTTTCTCTTGTTTCCTTTCTACGAGGCACGGGAAGACGTGGGCGGACTTCGACACGGGGTTGACTCTTGTCTCAAGGGAAACTGGATGGAAAGAGTGGATCGGGGCATTATCGGACGTGTTCCGAGCGCGTATTGGCATGCTGTAGGCGTGCTGGCCGCTAAATGATTTGTGGAATGTTGAAATTATCGGAGAACGTAGGAAGGAGAACGTAATAGACGTCAGTACCAAATAGATCGCGCCAGAGATTCTCAACTGGTCGCCCATGCCGTGTGTGTCCACCGGTTCCATTCGAGTTATCGAGAGTTTTCTGTGTGCCACGCGAGACTCTATCTTGATGGCGGAGCTTAAATACGATTCGCGATTTATCGCGGCGCGAATTTGACCGACGAGATCGATCCGGGGAATTAGTTACGATCCTGACGCGATAAGATCGGTGTTGATACATTGTTTCTAGGAATCCATTTGATTATGCATTTATTATTACACTATTTTCGACCTATTAAAATTATTAAAAGCGGAAATACATTTTCATTTAACCTGTGTTTCTCACATTTGACTTGGACAATTTTTATTTTTATTTAATATATTAAAATCTTGAATACTGGGAAACCAAAAGATGTGTAATAACGTTTTACCAGGCACGTAATTAAATTATTTGTCCTCAAACCGGTCAATCTTATTTTATTAGGTTTTAGTTAATATTTGATGGTTTTCTAAAGTTTCCTGAAGTACAGTTGTTATTGATGAAGTTTTATATATCTGAGATACAAATTTTTTATTGGTACGTTGAGACGTTGCTAAGTATACTTTCTTGTTGTTTATGTGAATACGAATTTAATGCACTCACATGATGTAATATGTTCGTCTAGGAAGCTCGTACACCATAAATTGTATTTGTTTGATGCAGTTATTTTCATGATTTTCTTTATTTTTATACATAAAAGCATTCTCTAGGAATTAACTCGTAGCTGGCGCCACTGCTTCCGACGAGATAACTCATGGCGAACAGTGAACGTCTTAATTTCGTTTTAATGAAGGATATAAATTTAATTAGTACCTTGACTAAGCTACTATTCAATATAGATCTATGTAATTTATTAAGGGATCTGTCTGGTTCCGAGTACAATAAAAATAGCATTAAACTTTATTAGCTTTATTTATATGCATTGCAAGCGCAGTATAATTGTAAAAATGTTAAATTTATAATCTGTGTAGCATAATTCTTTGATCATTAAATTCCCGTTCATATTAGACGTTAAAGTTCGCTAATTAATTACTAGATTATGAACTTTGTGCATTTTTTAAAACCAGGTTCAGTGAAATTGAAAAAAAAAATAAATTGATATGAAATTTTTTACCTTCTTTGGAGTGTAGTACGATCTTTGTGTTCGGAATATAATACAATCATTTTCTAATAGTATATCCAAATTGTTTTCCTAATTGTTATGATTTCATGGTAAAGATTATGATTGACTTTGTATCATTCGATCTTACACAAAATAATGTGTTATTATGACTGCAGAGTATAAAAATTGATATAATTTACCAAGACATTTGCAATTCTTCTGATCTTGTAAAACTTGGCATATAAAAATGTTCAAAAATGTTTAACGCCATGTTTAACTTCTTGGGAATATAATAAACCTCACAGTCTACTACAGTAGAGTTTGAAAAAACATTGAAACGACAACCTGAAAAAACTGACAAGCTTGGAATCGCGGAATTATAATCGAATCTAGATCTGGTCTCGTTTAAATTACGGGATGATCAATTGCATTTCGAAGCGAGGTCCGAGCCACTCCGTTGAAAGCTCATTCAAACTACATTAACTTCCATTTCCGCGCAGGTGTATAATTTCGTCGCTACTCTCTACAGTAAAACGAGTAGTCCCCGGTGTTCACGAGCCTGTCCCTTGGAAAAACGTGAAATACATATTTTTACGCGTTCCTCCCCCCATTTTTTTTTCTTTTTCTTCAATACACGGCGTATCATTACTTTAATGCATCGTTGCTGCTCGCTAGCAGGAACAACAGAATCGAAATCGCCTTGATCGTCGGCGGTAACGGAGTAGGTTACTAATGGTGGGCTTGGTGGGTCGGTGGGTTGGTAGACTGGGTTGGGCTTCTTAGAGGTCCACCGAGGTCAGCTGTACGAGAAGAATATAGTTGCCCAAGGCACCGATGACATCGACGAGCGAATAACCGGGCTCGAGATTCTCGAACGAGCACGCTGACCGAACAGAGACTCGATCCTTTCAATGAAATATTCACTGAATAACGATGCCAATACCCTCGAGATCTACGGTCTGGGGTTCTCCTTACTCCTTTGACAGTTATTTATTTTACCTTCGTTTGCTCCGAACCCCTCTGAAGCAATGCAAGCTTTTAAGCTGCTGCCTTCATTTTCACTCCCTTTCTTCCGAAGACTTATTCCTTCAATTTTTATTCATACAGAAATAGTGTAGGAATTCTTTCATTTTGTATTTGACAAGCTTCCTTCCTGTCACGTAGAGAATTTTTAAGATAACTCACGAGGAAAAACGTATTTTCCATTGTACATATGTAAATTTGCTTTACTTACTTAAACGAAAAATAGAATTTTATTGCAGTTGCAGTAGAGTTGCAACGTTCTTCCATTTTAATTTGACAAGAATTGGCTTCCGTTTTAAGTTTGCGAATAAAAGTGCAACTGCACGAGTTGCTGCGGTCCAGTATGAGGATTGTTAGAAATTAGAATCTGATTGAGGCCAGTTCGAGCCTCCCAGAACATGCTAAGCATTTCCTGAGGTAATTAACAGATGCCACGGGGGGCGACCTTTGTCCGGGAATAATTATTCCGCGTGCTCTCTTTCGAAGAAACGTTGCGGTGCGTGTTGCAATGTATGAAACACCGGTGTTTCGTGCAGCTGATGTGTGTCTTTGCCGGATGGAGGGACGAAGAAGGATAAAAAGAGGAGAGAGACCGGGTAGAGAAGGGCAGAAGAGATGCTGAAGAAGGCATGGGTCATGCAACAACAGGAAGGTTAGTTGCTCGGGGCGGCGACAAGCGAGCGAACACCATCTTGCCACGGCTCTTACATACGTAACCAGCTCTCATAATAATTTCACTGAGCCACGAGGGACCATGGGCGATGCCGAACTTACGGTCCCTGGAACTTTGTCCCGTCCACGCTCTCGTCTTTTCGGATCAAATATTTATAGAACGGTCCCGAACAAAATCTGCAAAACATTTTCATAAAACATCCAAAATTATTTTAACTACATCAAGTACATATTTTCATACTCCTTTAGCTTGTATCTGCCTGAGGATTCTTCTATTAGCTGTTTTTATTATATCAAGAATATATAAATAACATTCTGCTATTATTTACTATTTTTTCGTGAAACTTTTACCAACATATTTGTGACATTTATTTGGATAAAATGAGACCAAACGTGACCTAAGTCACGTTGTGCTCCACCGACTAGTTCGGATAATCGAGGTTCTATTATATCGCGAATGAAACAAGTACATACGATCCAAATGGTGTGATATTTGGGCTCATTTTAATCGGAAAAATGTCGCGGATGTGTTAGTTAAAGTTGCACAAAGAAACCATTATTCACGGCAAAGTTATATCAGCGAATTAGTATTGTTTCGGCGCTACGCTGCGATCACTGTTCCCTTTTACTTTATCTGGTAAAAGAATACGTGTTTCCTTTTTAGCGATTCTTTGCAAATAAGTGATTACTTATGAGTACCCCTAACATTTACAGAATCCTGTCGTTCGGTTTCACTTCGCCGGCAATAACCACCGGTTTCAATTATTCTCGACACACTGTACAGGTCTGATCGAACCGAAATCGATGGTCGTCTCACGGATCGATACCGGACCCCGTCATCTTTCTCGCCGTCGAACGTACGAGCGGCGTTGCTCGCGCGATCTCCAATTGTTCCCGATGATCCCGATAAGTACTTAGCTGCCTACCTGCGAGCTGGTTCACGATGGACCGATCGTAATCACGCGAGCGTGTCGTGGAGCATGTCTAGAGGGGGGCAGAGAGAAAGAGAGAGAGAGAGAGAGAGAGAGAGAGAGAGAGAGAGAGAGTGGGGGGAGAGGGGCGTTCGTCGAAAGATTCCGGCGATCGGCAGCCTGGCAAGGGGTCCCCGATGGATAAAAGGTGCACCGAGGGCCCCGATTGCGCTCTCTCTCGGACGTTGCGTGAAATCGCGCAGGTGTACATACTGTACCACGGCTAATTAACGGGCTAACGGTGACGACGCCTCCATTAGCCCGATCGTACCTTCACCGATCGATTATCTTGACCGGAGTCGTCTTGCTGTCGTTAACCCTGTGCGTCGGTGGACAATCGTTGTTCCCTCAGACAAAAAACCGGGACGACCGAAAGAGATGTTATCAACCTGCTTAATCCTCCCTAACCTCTTAACTGTGCTCGACCAATTTTTACTCCGTCCGCCTGCGAATATTTGTACACGCTTCTTCAAGTTTCGCACATTATCGAATGTTTCATAATTTTCAAGCAATTTCAAAACCATTAAGTCACCCCAAATCTTGTGGCAGATTTTTATGCTCCCTTTTAGTACAACTATCGAACAAACCTATGAACGTTTGGACCGCGCGGACACTTTTGAGGATCCATTCAAATTTTTATGCAGGTTGTCCCACAAAATGTTGTAATGTTGTAATGTTTTTTTCTTGAAAGGAGAAATTCTTGAGGTCATTTGAAGTAATTTTTTCCTTTACAAAAATGTCCTCCATGGCTTTGTTCAGGAGTTATTAACGTAAAACACGGACCAATCAGTGCGCGGCTACAGCGGACAGATTCCGGCTCCGCCAATGCCAACGCTACACTCGGCGGGACCTGTCGCTGAGTCGGAATCCGTCTGCTGTAACCGCGCGGTGATTGGTCCGTGTTTTTCGTTAATTACTCTTGAACAAAGCCACGGAGAACATTTTCGTACAGGAAAACATTACTTGAAATGACCTAAGGAATCTCTCCTTTCAAGGAAGTACAACATTTTTGGGACACCCTGTACAGCAATTCTCTTTTACGTATTTTTCAATTCTCTTCGTCGAGATTAAGGTTAATCTTCTTCTTGGTCTCAGTTAATAAATAGTAATTGCACCGACTGCTGGAAAAGGTGAATTCGAAGGGAACGTTTGTAACTCTGGGTCAATATGGACCCTACTCCCGCCGTCCGAGGATTCATAGAATTTAATAGGAACCGAGGGTTGATAAAATGCTGAACCCTCTTTAACACTGCAGTTACCAAACCAGTCAAAATGACTAGTCCCTAATTTTTTTCTTCCACAATTTCTGAAATTATAAAAATGTTTTGGTCAGAAATTTTCGAATGCACAGTTGTGTTTGTAAACAATTGCTCGAAAGGGCAAGATTATATTTACACAAAGGGAGATTATAGCAATTATAATTTTAAGTCAATATGTATGAACAATTGCAAGAAACTTAAACTTTTGCATATACTTAAGTTATTAATAATAATACCTAATATCCAAAGTTCCAAGTTCTGGAACTGGAGGTGGGGATTGTGATGGTTACGTAGAAGCAACAGAAGATCAACACTACGAATCGCTATAATTGGCTACCTCGTTACGCGACCTCGATTTCCGGTCCCGTTTGGTACAAGGAGCGGGGTTCTACTGTACAAATGACTACACTGTAAAGATTCTTCTTAAGAATGGAAGATAACATCAACAGACTCACATAAGTCTCGCCAGGCTCATTTTACAAAAAAAAAAAGAAACGTTTCCTCTTTTATGGTAATCGCTAGCGTGTAACATGGAGGTCGAACACGTGGCGGGAATTTCAAATTTCCGAGGGATATTCTCGCCGCGCACGGTCGGGCCCGCGTGTGCAGAACAGTCGCGACTACCGAGCGGATAATTGCCGATGTCTGGATAACAAAAGCGTGTCAATAATTAATCAACGGTGAAGCGGAGATTAATCAATTTGGTTAACGCCACGGCGGCGAGCGTGCGGTATCGTTCGGGCTAAAGCAACCGTCGTCGTCGCCGGGGCTAAAACCAGCCCGGTGTGTGCCCTCCTCTCTCTATCTCTCGCCTCCGCAAACGTCGGTTCCCGCTCGTGTTAATTAACTCCATTGAGATCCCAGTTAAGATATCATTGTTCCGTGGCGAGTTTACGTTTCGACGAGAAACAAAATCGCCGCCGGTCCGCCGCGCCGTGCCCGCTCCACCTTTCCGCGGGGACCGAATAAATCTTGCCGCTCTCCAAGGGTCCGACTAATTTTTAAGATCTCAGTTTTCAATTGTAATTGCCGCGCGTCGGCCGCGCCGATAAATTATGGACGTCCGAAGTGTGTTCCCCAAGTGAAAACAGGCGAAATGCACCGGGCGGCCTGGCTTTTTGTTCGGCGACCTGTATGCTGGAATACCTGAGAAATTCGAGTATATTTGACTCGGTACTGTTGTGATCAAATACGGTTATTATTATACTGCAGATATTTATGCAAAATTCTTCGCATTAATTGCAAGTAACAGATAGACCTTTTCAATGTTTAACAATTTTAATAAGTCGAATACAACACATTGACACTGTTACATTTTTTAAATGTTTTCGTTTCTGTCATAAAGTCATAAAATCTGCAGTATAGCTATTATTTATTAATATATGAGAATTCATTATTTTAAGTGCTGGTCGTTGCGCATCAGGCAAAGTGTATTAGTAGAATTGTTTTTACGATCGGAGCGTGCTAGTGTGTGTAAGAGAGGGTCAAGCAGAGGCACTGGTAAGCAATAAAACAGCGGCGACTTCCTTGTTTGGCGACGAACGCGATCGAGAGATCGCAATTAGGCCCACCGCGTCAAAGGTTCTGGTCGGTGGGCTCTTATCTCCTCGCGCCCGTCTTGTTCACTTTCTCTTTTCGATCAGACCTTACCGATTTCGGTGGAAGGTGGGAGCGTTGCTCGACTTGCCACGGATGTTCGAAGAAGATCCGTATACAATTGTCCTTTTGTGTTGGCTGCGCCAATAAGCAACTCATTATCTCCTTCTCCACGGCGCTACTACCTTAACACTACACTAGGGTAAGCGACCCAATTACTGTGCCTATATTAAGTATACTTATTTTTAAAACACAATAAATATTAAAACAGAGATATTACATTTTTTTTCATTCAAATCTTTCTTAATATTAATTTCTCATGAAAACAGTTTTACAGTTCCAATAATTACAATAGGAAAATATATATTTGCTAAATGTACTTATTCAATATCAATACACTATTGAATAGTGTGTGATGCATTTTGAAAAATAAAAGATGGAATTTATTTAAATTCTGTGCGATTTTTATTGCAACGTGTAATTCAATGAAGAAGTTTATTCGGTAATATCACATAAAATCATCCAAACCTAAAATACCGTTGTTCATTGTTGGTAATGAAACATTTTTTTAGCTGGGCATCCATATCGATGGAATAGCATTCTGGTATTGTGAGATAACACTTTTTGCTTTTTAAAAATGAGGGCCTGAATAATTGAACTGCAGTGAACTTATTCCGTAGCTTAATATTGAGTGCATTAATAGGTTTTCATTTTGCAAATAAATCAATGAGTCAGAAGTTTAAAATAATGTAATTCTTATTATTGTTGTGATCATTTTTAGTGAAATTTTACTGGTTGACATTTTATGTAGCTTTATATAATCACGATTGTTTAGTGCACGAATCACACAATTTTCAAAATTTGGATTCACTTGGTTTCCGTAGCAATTCAATTACAAGGTGGAGTATTTAAAATTGTTCTTAAAATTACGTTTGTCAGGTGATCAGTTTAAATAAGATTGTACTAATAGTCGTAGTAATTGTATATTATTATACCTGTTCTCAAAACTAGTTTATTCCAGCCACGTTAATACATCGTAATTTAGTCAACATATATCGAAAATGACAGGAAGCGATACATTAATTTGTTTATAAACCCAAACTAGATATCTTTTGCAATTTAAAAATGTTTTCAGGCAGCCTGCAGTTTCATATTCATCTAATTCAATCTCTCAACTAACCACTATTATTTTATACGATCGAATGATTAAATTTGCAAACCTATATGAAAATTTTCTGTATTAACTTTTACGATCAGAAAACCCACACTATCATTTGAAATGGCCGCTTCGGGCCACAAGAGCTAATAATTCTAATACACAGTTCTATAATTGAACGTTCAATAACTCAGCATAGAATTTTCTTTCTCGCCATGGAAACACAAGCTACTTCTCGGCCGGTAGAACATTTCATTTCCATACGGCAGGAAATTATTTTTTATAGCATTTAAATGTCACAATATTTTTATGACGCAATGGTCCCGCTCGCTTAGAGGTCAATTTACTTGTGCGCTCGCGCGCGAGTTATACAGGCGGTCCATATTACTGTCAATCACAGTTTCATTTAATACGCGAGCCGCACCTTATGGGGGGATAATTGAAAGGTGTTCACATCTGGCCCATAGATTTCCATAACATAGTATATCAAGAGAACGGTTTCCTGGCATCTCGAATGGCCATTTTCGTCCCGCGAAACGTCCACACTAGTCGCCATTACCATTTTCTTTGGCGCGCGCGTAATTCGCGTGACAGATATGCCGTCTTTAGAACTATTAGACCTTACAGCTTCGTCTAATCGCGGAATGAGAACGGTACATCCGTTTTTGTTTCTGGAAAGTTGCAATCATCTTGGGCGATTATGGTACAGCTACGTAGCCATTAGGTTTCTTTGGCTACAGCATATTTACACGAAATGAATTCGCTTAACCTTGTTGCGCGTGATTATTTTCCGGTTGACAGCGATTTTTAATTTCTCTGACTCATTACGCAATCTTTCATTTGTTTGGGGCATTTGCGCAGTCGTGATCATCCAAAATTGTCATTGCTGCTAAACAATGTTTTAAAAAATTCTCAGCTGAAATTTTTGCCGAGTAATAACCTATAGACTACAGATTTTTATGCAAAAATTATCTGTGTTATTCTGCCCATAGACTTGGGTACAAAAACAAATATAATATAATGCAGACAATTGGTAACAATACTAATACTAATACTAACAGTAGAGATGATTTATTATGATTGCATTGTCTGTATGAATTACAAGTCATAGAAGGTGCACAGACATTTATTTCTTCTCGTAAAAATTGTAATCAGATGGAAATAATACAACCGTATTTTTAAATTCTTCGAATGTTTTTTCTATTTCCAATTTGATCCATCTGTATTATAAATGGATATACTCCACAGTCTGGTAGTACGTTAATGGAAAATTCGAACAAGTTTAAATGTACTTCAAAAATTTGGTGAACGAAATTCAAACTTCCTCTGGCAATAATGTTCGTGCGCACAATTCTCGTTCGTCCAGAAGAAATGAATTTGTGCAAGATGTCGGACGTGCGCCATCGTTCTGCATCTTTAGCCGTGGATAAAGACCGTTATCGCGGAGCAGCAGGATTCAACAGCGACGAACATTTTCTTACGGCAGCGAGGCGTACACGACAGGCTGGGCCACAATCAGCGGAAAGCATTTTAGGTATTAGCTCGAACACGTGGCACGTGGACCGTGTCGCGCGATCACGTGGCAAAAAGTTAACTACCGCGGCACACCAGTCGCGGGATAACTGGCAGAAAAAGAAGAGACAAGAAGTCGTTGTTGCAAGCGACGATGAGGCTCTCCCAGACGCGCTATTATACCGAAAGCTACGTGGCTACGATCATGGTAGAGCCTGTGGATGCTTTGTACGGTTTTGTAGAAAACATAACCTGATTCAATACACCGTGCGATATTAATCGTTGCTCTTCAAAGGATGACAGTCAGAACTTCTGTATTGAGGTTCATAAATATTTTCACGGACACCATTTTATCTAAGTTTAGGATTACAGCTTGATTAAGACAGCATGATTCAATTACAACACGCGATATCAATCGCAATTCTTTAAAGGAAGACAGTCGGAACTTATATCGAATCGTATATACAGGATGTTCCAAAAATGTTGTACCTCCATGAAGAGGGTGTTGATTCCTGAGATCATTTGAAATAATTTTTTCCTTTGCGAAATTGTTCTCCGCGGCTTCGTTAAGGAGTTATTGACGAAAAACACGGACCAATCAGAGCGCCGCTACGGTGAACGTTGCCATTGGCCGAGCCGCAATCCGTCCGCCGTAGCGACGCTTTCATTGGTCCGCGTTTTTCGTCAATAACTCCTTAACGGAGCTGTGAAGAACGTTTTCGCAAAGGAAAAAGTTATTTAAAATTACCTCAGGAATCACTTCTTTCAAGGAAGTACACCATTTTTGAGACATCCTTTATTTTCTCGGACGCCATCTTGCTTAACGCTTGTGTCAATAACCGGATACTTGAGTACACACTTTCAATCTAATATTTTCGTCGACGCATAGAAAAATTATTGTAGAGTTTTATGTTCTTGGGTTACAGTAGATTAATTTACATTTGAGGCACAGAAATATGCATTGAAACTATTACGTTGATGAAATACTTGTTTTCTTTTTGGTTACAACAGTTATGGTCCCTGGTTGAACTGGCCACTACCGTCGAGCCAGGAATTTTGAAAAATGTTCGCCACTTCAGAACCACAGGATGCTCCACTCTACTTGCGGTTCTGAAGCAGGCTCTCGTCCGCTGTTTTGATCCAGTGCTCCATCGAGTTTATGTCGTGACGCGGTATTCATCGAAGAGGCACCTTGCCCAGTTCCTCGCGGGGTTCTCTATTTGTCTTGCTCGTCCTGTCGGTGAAGGGCCGCGCCCGGGTTCCCCTGGCTGCAGCAGTCACTCTTTCACAGGGGAGCTTCTTTTTTCCCCCCTCCCCTCCCGGGAATGGTCTCTCTCTCGGCCGCATTTCTTCTTCGGGGCTTCCTCTTTTTGCCCGCTCGATCCTCCTCTCGCCTCGTCACTATCTTCTTTATCGAGTTCCTGGCGACTACCACGGGTCGACGTGATTACTTATGGCCACTCGAGCACCAACGGACGGAACGGAGGGAGGTGGAGGATATAAGGTCCCCACTTTAATCCCTCCTCTTCATCCTTCCTGATAGAAAGAGATTAGGGCCGTTATAAGGCGGACACCAGTTTGTCGAGGCTGATCGATCATCGAGGCGACGACGAGAACACAGAGAGAGAGAGTGAGGGAGAGAGAGTGAGAGAGACCACGGTGCACGGATACACTTCGGTCCTCTGCGTTCATAACGAGGATTACTGTCAGCCCCCGGACTGCAATTTCTTTGGCTTCGTTGCTTACTATAATTATTTAATAGCTTTCTTAGTTCTCGACAGAATCGTTCGTGCTCGCCCTGCAGAGGACTAGGCTGAGGAGGCTGGAGCCAAGCTGCGCTCAATTTTCGTTGGATAACGAGGACTAATTCAGGGGACACCGCTTCTTCGGGAATGTTAGAGCTGTTTGATTGTAGCATATGCTTTTTGTTTACTGTTTTTATGGGGAACCTGCTGCTACAGCGACGGTAGCGATACCTGGACTACACACCCACCTTGCTGGACAATAATTGGGCTATCGTGCACGATTCTTGTAATCGATAGCGTTCGACAAATCTGGTTTTTCGGCTGTGGTTGTAACTCCTGGACAACGTCCGTGTCGTGATTGTTTTGTACGAAGTATTTTGGCGTGAGCTTTTATATTTAAATATTCCTTCTTTCGGCGTTTAAAACATTTTTATTTACACCTTCTTTTGCATGTCCTCTTATCAGTTGGTGTATGTATGCTTTTGCAAATTTTTATTTTATTAGTGAATTATTTGCGTATATGTAGGCATTTTAATAAGAATTTTACTTTAGAAAATCTCTGAAATCGCTGATTCTCAGATCATCAACTTAATCAAGCAATTAATTCCGTTTCCTTTGTGGGTTTGCATTTTCGTGTCGATGTAATACGTTCGCCTGAACTGCTGACCCAATAGCCACTTAATTTCACCGGGCTCGGTAATCTTCGGCTCGGGTTCATCGATAATTGCGATCGGCCAATCGTACCAACAATATCTCCTTATTGAATACCACTGAAAATTGATTTCCCTTGCGTTTCATTTTTTTCGAGAACCTATCGTACATAGAGTAAAGTAAAGAGTAATAGAAATCGCATTGTTAAGCACAACATAGCAACAGAACGTTCTAGACGTTTAACCTAGCATGAGTCCAGAGTTTCCATTTTTCGGTAATGTTTCCTCTAAAAAGTCAGAGCTTTTCTTATGTAATAAGATACTCCATTATTTCCATAAACAAATGAAAATAATATTAATATACATACATAATATCTTCTTCTCGTAATATTCTTATTCATATTAAACTTTTTTCTATTTTTTTTAAGTCGCAGTTGCAGTTTCCCAGTCGCTGTATCATGCAAAAATATCTGAAATAAGAATGAACGATGGATTCCGAAAATGGAACCTTCAAGCTTAAATACGAGTATTTAGTAAATATTGACAATTTCTCGAGAATCAGAAATTTAGTGTTTAAATACTGTTTTGGTACACTGTATGTATACGCCTTTATACAAGTCTTGTCTATTTAATTTAAACGGTCAGAGTGATGAATAATGATTCTTAGTCATTTAATGAAGGAGGTTGCACGTTATATTATAATTTATATAATTTCAAAGTGAATAAATTAATGTTCAGTGTCACTAACTTTATACCGATCGCTTGAAAGCAAATCAATAGCGCTCGCCACCGGTGACCACCACGGTAGTCAACGGACGCACTCGTGTGTGAGAGAGAGGAAGAGAAAGTACGAAGTGCGTGCAATGATCAACGGGAAATATCTAGATCGATATAGATAATAATATAGAAGAAGATGCGAGTTGAAGCAGACGACGTGTGACGTACGAAAGACAGACACGAAATTCTGCAATATGGACGATTTCGAAGCACCTGTCGAGGCAGGGCGTTCATTGACAAGTTCGTCATCGCGTCGGTCAGCATCGAGAATGATCGAAGTTATCGAGGTCCTCCCCTCGCCGTTTTCGCTTTTGTACGACGCGGACGGGAGATAACGGGGCGGCCAGTCGTTAATCAGCAATAATTACCGATGGTAGATACGTCATAGCGCTTATGCAGTATCCCCGGTGCTCGGACGTATCTCGCAGCGAGAAAGAAAAATCGAACGGGGCCTCGGCCAAGGCCTCGTTCCGGCCAGATCGAAAATGAGATGATCCCTTGTCCCGATATTTCTCATCCTTCGAGGGCCCCTTCTTCGACGGAATCGAGATTGCTTCCGCCTGAACGCGCGCCCAGATGAACTCCGCCAGTAATTAAAGACGATTGATATTGCGTTTCTTCCATCACTGGTCCCGGTCAAGCAACCATCCCGAAAGATTACCAATCGCCATTTTTCAATTCAATAGCGAAACGTGCTAGACTACCCGAATGCGGCTGGAGTTGGGTCACTATTGACCCATTGCAAAATCTTTTATCTAGAAACTTATACAGGCTGATCTGGCGGTACAACTGAGAACGGGATGATTCTACGTGAAAAAATAAATCAGAAATGTAAAATATCAAAAGGCCAGTAGTAAACGAATCATGACCTTAGCAAACAAAAATGTTTATATCTCAGAAACGGTTGACCTTTCGACCTATGTTTACTAAGACTCTTTCACTCAGTACAGTGCGTTCTATATATCATATGAATATTGAATGGATTTTTTGAACACCCTGTATATTCTTAAACTTGCGAAAAGCCTTATTTTTATAGACTGTAAATTTTATATGCGTTCCTCAGGATGAAAATTCGCCCAGTTACAATTTTCACATGCTGTAAAATGGCCGATCTCTTTCTTAAAAATTTGATACATGAAGCGTGATTTGTTGACTTAAGTATAAAATAAAATTAAACGACATATCGATCGAAGTCTCTTAGATGCAATAAATTGTTGCAAAAGTTCTTTGAAACTTACATGCAAAGGGTACCAATAGGTGTTTCGCAATTAAATAGCGAAGTGTCTACCAGAGGCTGCTCGAAGGGGGGTGGCACTATTGACCCACTACGAAATATGTTATTTAAGTTGCTGGTATTTATGTCGTGATTCGTATTTTAATGGCTTTAGTTTTATGTCATACTGTTTATTGATCCTTTCGCTGCTGATTCGTAATGCGCTGCACGCAATTATTTCAGCGACAGTGATATTATATCGTATACGCCATAAATATAGACGTTTTATGTGATTACTATCACACATGACACTTTATTAGACCAATTAACACTCTTTTCTTTATGAAATGCTTGTAATTGCTGAATTTTATAGTGTTCTATTAAACATTTATGGGGAGAATTAGTTATTTAATATTTTTTGCTTTATGTTCTTTACTGCGCGACTATTTGTGCTTCGATGATACAGTAATTTAAGGAAGGAAACTTTTTACGGAGAAAATATGGAAGGAGGTATTAATGTCGGTAAAAACGTAAATGATGAAAGTGTAGTATACTTTTACGGCGCATGATTATTGTCTTTGATCGACAGAAATCAAAATCGACAAATCAAACTGAAAACAGTCGAAATATTCGAAGAATTTAAAAAATATCTTTGTACTATTTTCGACTTTTTAAAACAATTAAACAAAGAAATAAATGTCTGTAAGTAGCTCCAATTTATTTTCCATAAAAATTCGGCAGTTTAGCGATGGAGTTTTCTTTTTGACAGTAAAATGTATTTGGAGTGTTTGCAAATAGCCAGTAAATTCACGAAGATAGAGTTACCAATTAAAATTCATGCACCTAATAGCAATAATACGTTTCGAAGATATAATTATCAACTATTAAACCTATATACAAGCTAATAAACCTCGCTAAGAGATTTGCGAAAGGTGAAACAGAAAAGTAGCGTGAGTCACAGTATAGTTTGAAGCTAATGAGACTGCCCCTCATTAAAATTCAAATCAATTGCAGGAAAATCTGTTCTCAAGTGGTACGAGCAGCATGCCGAGGGAAAAAAGGGAAACTGCTCGATGAATAAACGGGAAGAAAAATGCTACGGAACAGATACAGTAGCTAAGTCTCGCGCATTGATAACCCTGACTACGGTCACGTGTCATTAGCTCCGACCGAGTCGAGATTAGAAATTCACGGTGCGATTTCGCAACATCTGTTTCGCGAGTCGATACGTTCGTCGGGCATCGTCGCCGGAGTTTTCGCAGCCCCGGCACGGATACAACGAAAGTTTGAAATATCGAGTCGGATTGCGATATTAGATACGGCTAATTGAATGCCTGGGAAGTTTTCACGTAACTCGGGTCTCCGGGAGGCACGTGTAATTTATTATGTACTTAACGCTTTTTCGTATGATTAATAATATGCGTACGAGCGGGCCGCGCGCCGCGCCGCTGTGCCGGTGTGCATTACACTGCGCCCCGCGATGATTTATCGAATATTATTTATTATTGCGTAAGCCTCTCGTCGGCGGGATTGTAATCCTTCGCCGAACGATCCCTCACCCGGGCCATTTTTTCCAATTAATAGTCAAATTGCTTACATAACGCCGAGTCGCGAGGCACCGGGACTCGAAAACTGCTACTTTTCATCGCCTTTCTTTGCCCGGCTGACGTATACCGTGCATTATGCTAATTTAATAACCGGACTGCGGATCCGCGAGCGTATTTGTAGATAGCGCCAGGTTCCGGAAACAATTGAAACCAAACTTCAATAGCGATTAATAAAAACATGTTATTAATACTGTACCTAATGCTGTAGCAGTCTTTTGAAGAATTATTTTATATTAAGTAAATTGCACCATCTTCATATGTATAACACGAAAAAAATATATAGGAG
>CM052112.1:1595450-1612379 GCA_028454245.1 Halictus quadricinctus
AAATTTATTTTAAATAGTAGCGCGGCATTTAATATTTATTTGTATCGAATTGATAAGTAGAAGCGTGGCGATAGTAAAATTTCATCTAAATCCACAGTCGTAGTTACCCGTTAAATAATTATCAAGATAAATTTGACTGGGACCGCATCAGCCGTAATAGTTCATTTGAGACTATTCCTCTATCCAATCACGCTAACGTAAGGTACTTTTTTCGGAATTTATTATAGATATGAAATTTATAAATTTAGTAGGAGAAATAAACGAGAGGTAGAAGACTTCGCGATTATTCTTCTTAATGTACTCGGGTGCCGACAGGTTTTAAATTAAAAAAAAAAGGGAAACAAAATAATACGTGCATCGTAAAAAGTGTAAAGGAAGCCGTTTGGCAATGGTTCATCCGTCTTGCGAAACCTCAGAATACATCTGATTCGAACGAGTTCTTATCGAGCACCGTACTAATCTTCTCTCGACTGAACGTCATTAGAGAACTGCCTAAAAATGACCGCGTAATCACGATTTCAGCCGCGTAATGCCATCATTGTCTGATGCCCACACTCATCAATTCCCGCGGACAGTCGAGGAACCATTGTCTCGCTGACGGATCGTGGTCATTTCTCAACGGCCTCGTATTCACCCGTACAGCATAATCGACATCAACCCTCTGCGGGGACATTAACCCTTTGACGATTGGACGCTCTTTTAATTATCATCAGCGGCGGTCCGAACGAAATGTCTGTACCACTGTCAACGCCATATTAATTCCCGTCGAATGCTGCATCCTCGATTCCATTAATTTATTTTTTGACAGTTCATCGAGGTCCATTCGGAATTGCAATCAACGCGAATGCGTTTTATGTATGGCGATAAGGAATTCGAGAAATTTTTCAAATACCTGGTATACAAATGACATGTGTAATTCGTGGTCCACATAATTAACCAGCTGTAACAATATTTTCAATTTCAACTCTTTATCTATCGTATTGGAGATTCATTAATTGAGAGGGACACCCTGTATATGCTCTCTACACATTACCTCACAAGTTGAAAATCCGGGAAAGTTCTAACAATTAATTCCATGAACATATTGAGTAAGGATTATAGACACTTAATTATAATAAAATATTACAATTGCGCGTCTGTGTCCACAGCTGAAAATGATACAATATTAAAACGATGACAGTAAATTATATTCTAACACAAATAGTTTTCTTCTAAACAAAGTAACAGAAATTTTCTTTGTTTTTATGTCCCTGTAATATTTCTTTCCAATTAGTAAGATATTGATTTAACTTGAACCATAAAAAATGACCAGGAGTTTGAGCAATGTATATTGGAAAGGAATTTGAACAAGGTATATTTAGAATTTAAATCATATAAAGAAATTTCAAGAAGGAATCTGACGAAGGTATGAAGTATAAAGTATGAAGAATTTTGTTTCAGCTCCAATAACCTATCTCGAAGCAAATGAAGCAAAACTTTTCAATTAAGCCAACTGCAATAAGATTTAATCATTAACTGCAGGGTTAGTAAGGTTCGATCCTCACTGCGAATTTATTAAGGCGCCTTGCATGAAGAATCGTTCGTTGGTAATTGGATCGAACGAGTACGAACATCGTAGCGTGGTAATAAATAGGATTCATTGAAAACTGGCACTTTCACTGTATTCATACATCAATGGATTGTTGCACGATATACGAGAGGGTATAGCAAATCAGAGAGATTCTGTAACACTCTCTTGAGAACACGAACGTGGCAAATGCAATTATACGGAGAACATTCTAGCTTCATCTTCAGAAAGTTTATCGATGATACAAAAATTATACGATACTTACAATTGAGTAATTGATACTTTCAAAGGATTTTTCTTCAAAATTTTCTAAATTTCCATCAGTACAAATAGTCACCCTATGTCACCCTTAAGTATATCAACAATCAGATATTAAATATTTGGGGAAGTTGGTTTAATTAACTAAAATTACTTTAATAAAATAATAATGAATTAATAATTCAACACTTTCACATAATTTTCTGATCCCAAAGTATATTGAACTTTTTTAGAAACTTGAATATTCTAAGCTATATTGCATTATTCCAGAATTGTGTTGCCTTATTGGCTTCGATTATAATTTTAAAAGAATATTTTCTTGTAATTTTAGAATTTAAGATTAACAAAATATAGTGTGCAACTTATACTTATTTCACAGTATCCTCTTTTTGTCGAAGACAAAAAAAAGATAAATATTCCAATATACTTACTTATTCATCGAATATTAGTTTTCAATGTAGACAAATATTTTTAAAGAGAAAAGAGTTTAATGTGCTATCATCTTCGTAATGAAATGATAAGAAGAATATTCTGAGACAGTTCGGTTAATTGCAAAATATTGGCCGAACGGTTTCAACTTTTAGTTCAGATGAGAACTCTAATGGAGACAATTTGCTTGTGTCACGAATGCCCAACTACCGAAAATTACCCTATAGATTTCAGTTCCATGGAACCGGGAATATTTCCACGTAATTTCACGTCCAATGCCGGCGTGTCCGGTGGTTATTCGACTGTGGGGGGATCGATTGCATAAAAGTGCGTAACCGCAAAAAATCTGCTCGATCTCTTCCAGATTCTCTCGGCGGATCTGCTCGGTACGAAAGGGAGGTTCGGGAATCGATGACTCCGGGTCGGGTATATAATCCTTTCGGCGTCTCCCTTATATGGAAATTCAACGTAAAAAGCCGCTGTCAGGTTCTGCGTCCCTGCGGTGAGCAACTGTGATGAACGAAGGTGACACCGTGCTCATTCTGAAGCGCATTTTATCGAAGAACGATATATCGGTGCCGCGTATAATTAGATACAGCTTTAAGAAATTCTGCTCCAGAGAAAAAGCCATTTTATTTTTAAAATTCATTACACTCCACTTCATACCAATCAATTCACCGATAACTTTATTCTGACCGCAAAATTGCATTGCGAATGACCTGTCTGTTCTGAAACAAACAATTGTTCAAATATACAGGTTTCACAAAAAAAATTAACTTCTCCTGGCCGATATATGTCTAGACACGTGTTTTGGACAAATATCGAATAAACACTATATCACATTATCTTTGCTCTGAATAAAAGAATAAATAGAAATTTCTTTTTTACTTTATTGATTTTAATACGCTGATACTAACAAATCGATATTCTTGATTTTTCTTCGTCTGTCCACTGCTTTAATTTGCGCTTACTTATCTCGTGATGAATACATAAAATTCGCAGTCTGGAAATTGAAATAGTGATAAGAGAAAAAGGCAGACAGTTAGAAATACTTCAAACATTTGAAACCACATTACGAAATAATTAAAAATTCACTCTGCAAACGAAAAATAAAATGCGGGTACTCGTTTCCTTGGGTATTTATCCACTCGAATCTCAAATATAATGAAACATCTCAGTAATTCCATTAAAAAGATTATCTGCTAATACTTTCAACAGTTCCACTACCGAACAATAATTTCGTGGTTGCCATAGCCCCGTAAAGAAATATAGCGCCATTAAAGTCGAACGATTTATTGTGCAGTCGCACTAAGAGGGCCAGCAATAAAACAAAGCATATATTTTATACCCTCTGACCGTAATTGACGTTATTGTTTCCCCAATGACTGCTATAACTCATCTCGACGAGACCTCGACACTTCCTAATTCCACGGAGCCGCGATCAACTGAGGAGCAAAAACGTGCAATTTCTGGCACCGTGTTCGACGGGGAAAAATGGCGGGAACTGTGAACTGCGTGCAGCACCTTAAAGTCGCGATCGTTGTAGAACATTATCTACACGATCAGTGATTAGAAACGACTTTTATCAGCAACGGTGCTCAACGATGGCGACAACGGTGCCCGAGGAATTCCGGAATTCCGCGGGAATTCTGCGCGGCGCCGTCCTTGAGGTAGACCGTGCACACCTCACTGATGCGAGGTCGAGGTCGAGAGGGCGGAACAGGACCACGGGAATTCGAGGTGCTTCAAGCGTTTCGACGACTCGTCATAGAGAATACCAGGCCCGCAGATAAAAGGGAATCCGTGTGCGTTCGGCGGGAAACGGCATGTGAACCTGTGTACCTGCTACGGTGCCACATGATCGGAATCTCTGCAAGCCACTTCCGTTATTTATGAACACCACCGACTACCTCCTTAAGAGCCGCGGAGCTTATTACGCGGGCGATTCTCTAACGCGCGCTAATCGCTGCCTTGTACCGCTAAGTGACTGAGCGCCAGTGAGAGACCGTTTTCAAATTTTATATTGTTCTATACGAAATGTCTGCTTTTTAACAGTAACGAAACATTACATTTTTCTCAGTAGAACTTTCTCCACGAAGAGTGTGCAACAATCGCATTAATTTACAGCGAAATACGTGACAGCTTGTCCTACAACAAAGTGTAATCGCTCAACTTGAAACACGCATAACTTTCGAGCCAGTGAATTCCTTGCCTTAAACTTCGATTTTTTGGCACTTTCTCGTCAAGGTGTACAGGATTATACAGTAAAAAGTTAAAAATTTCTAGGTTGCCAATATGAAGTTTACGGGCATAATGATTTTGTGTTGACTTAGAATCTCGTTTCACACTATTGTTAGGCTAAAAATATCCAGCCGAGGCATCAAATGTTTTATTTTTAACTTCGGCATCTAATGACTGGTTAAGAAATCCTGGTCGTTGAACTTTGCACGTGTTCGACCGCGGATTTTGACGGCGCGAAACAGATGGTTTTATAATGGAGTTAAACGATTGCCGCGTGAGTTCGTGATAAACACTCGAGATAGCTGGTCAGTATTCCCGGCGCGTAGCTTTTTTACGCCTTTACAATCGACTGTTATAAAAGTACCCCGAGACACGATTCGCGTTTATTAGCCCTTCGTGATTCGGCACTCGGATTATAAAACCCCGATGAAATTTCACGAGATCCCTGTCGTGGCCGAAGAACTACTTTTACGAGTGCAAGGACCTGCACATAACGAATTCCTTGAGAAAAATTTGCACGGAGACAGCCGTCAGGGTGAAGCCAGCAAGAAAATCCATAGCGAAAAATATAGGTTCACTCCAAATAGAACAAAGTTTAATGAATTTTCAATATACAAGTAATATACTAAAAAATATACCAAGTCTTATTCAGACTCTTAATACTCAAACAATGCAATTTTTCTGAATGTAACTTGAGTATACTTGGGTTACCATTTAATTTTGCCAAATTTCTTTATCCTCTTTGGAATATTTTAATTACATATTTAAAGGTATCTAAGAAAATTGAGAATAAATATTGTACCACTTATGGATTAAAAATACACAAGATATAAAGAAAAAAATTCGAAGAACAAAATGATTAAAAAATATCGATTTTCATACTATTTGGTTACAAATAACAGTTATTAGTGACCAAAAAATTGGATCCTCAACTTTCTATTCTATTACTTTTATTCTTTTTGGTTATAACAGTTATGGTCCCTGTTAATAACAAAACTAGCACTGGTGCTTTGAATTTTTTTTTAAGATACCTGCATAGATCAGGCGATCAGGGATCTATGTTTACCAATTCACAACTTTCTCACGTGGCCTCGACCTCGCATTTGTTATCTCGCTGTTCAATAACACACCATCGCTTCCCCTTAAATAAATGATTATGAATTTCTGAGCGAAAGTCTGCCTAGATTACATTTACGACGGCGTGTTTAACTTTCTATATTATACTCTGCTTATATAATAAAAATGCGTTGCTATTATGGCTTGCCGGTCCAGTTGGCCTATAAATGATAGCGATTCGAATTACCAAGACTTCACCAGAACGTTCTTAAATAGTAATCTATTTGGATAGGATAATCGATCAACGCCAGTTATCCGGGCAAACGAAAGAGATCCTGGTTTGAGACCCCACTCCCCTGAATCGATCAACCGACTTACTTCCTTGCGTACATAGAAAAGAACATACAAGACCCGACCTCCATACACGAAAGTGGACACAATGAACGCTTGATCGCTGACTCACAGCCGCGAAACTCTCGATTTTTCACCGAACTCTGCAATTTACCCCCGCCTCGGTTCACAGATCGCGGCAGAGTGATCGATAAATCACGGCTCGAAGGGGACTTTTCTGACAGAGCAGGACGTGTTAATTCAAAATATATCAACCGGTCGGATTCGTGTAGCAGATAAATGATCAGGGCAGCTCGATAACGCTCGAAAACTGGCTCCCTTCCACGCTAAGCGCTACGATGACGAAAAATTCCCTGGATCTATGATAAATTAGCTCGAATTCTTGGCTTTGCCATTTATACGGTCGAATTATACAGGGTGGAACACCAACTTTGATCACCGTGAACATTTCCGTTATTTGTAATAATACGAAAAAATAATGTATACAAAACTGGCAACATGTGTCTACCGTATGTAGGCACTAACCCTAACCTAGTGGGTGCTCGAACTGATGAGCCTCAACTTGAATATGATTAGTACATATGAAAAATTAAGTTAATTATCAAATTTAATACGTATGAATTCTAATACATTTTTAGGCTCTATCGTTTCACGATACAAATGCTAGGTTATCCCAAATAAAGAAATCGAGGAGACTATGCAATCTCCGAAACGCCATATAAAACATGTATCACAATACAGTGAATTCCCGATATAAGTCCCTACAAAGCCTCGCGTTTAAAGGTCCCTGGAACTACCCACACCACTGCAGGGTTTACATACTACGTGGGGGCCGAAGTTCGAGAGAATTCACTGTATTTCCCCCTGCATACCATGCAAATTTTCTATAATTTTTTCATATTATTAAAAATAACGGAAATATCGGAATCGGTCGCTAGCCGAGAGCTTAATACAGTAGAGCTTAATACAGTAGAATGCGGACGCTTAAGTGTGCAAGATGGCTACTGTTAATACAACCGAAGGAAGGACAAGGAGTTGTATACGTGTGAGATAATATCTATAACTAACATAGACCAACAAAACGCATATATACAATTTTCATTACAGGCTCAAACAAAAAAGTTTGGGAAAGTGTCATTTTCATTTGCTCTTATAATTCCTAGGAATTGGAATTTTTTCAAAATGTTTTTTTCTCATCATTCGGTAAACCAATTCTTCTAATTTCTCAAAAAAAAAGTCAGGTCGTTCGGTCCAATTTAAAAAAGGTTATACTGTTTTAAAAGGCGTTCGAATGCTTTCGCTGTGTATAAATTCAACGTTCCGAAACAATTTTCTCTTGTCATCTGCACGTTGTCCTGTTCAAACGACATCCAGATTCGAGTAGAAACTCGAATCGCTAGACAGGAGCTTAATACCCATCTTCTAGGAGCGCGAGCTAATGATCGCGAAACAGAAGGTATCATCAAGCCATTAGATGCGGCGCGCAAATGGAGGTAGGCAACAAGAAAACAAGAAAGAGAGAAAGAGTAAGAGAGAAAGAGAGAGAGAGAGAGAGAGAGAAAGGGGGGTGTGGGGGATTTTTCGCCGACAGATTCAGAGGCCGATAACTGTCGTCGCGTTCTCGAAGGGAAAGAGAGAGCCGGTAGGCGTTTCCGTTAGACCGTAACGATATTGTCAGGTTGCATAAGAGGGGCCCCCGGTTATGACAGATTACGAGCGCATAAATAATGGCCGCGCGATTTTCGTCTGGTGGTACACGTATAGACAGAGAGCCGGGCCACGGCCGCTCACGTACACGTGCCAGCACGCACGTGTTAAAGCCGTGGCACAGGAGGCTCGGAACCGTTGCGGTGGGTAGGTATATCGAGGCGAGTGATCTACGGCGGGATCCGCAGATCGATGACTGACCGTGCCGACTGAACAGCTGCTGCCGGGTCACAGAGTGACCCCGGGACCGAGGTTGATCGATGACTTCGACGATGACCCCGGCCAGAGAACGATCGCCCGGCTACGGCCGGCATTCTTCTGCTTTGATCCTCTTCGTGAACACGAAGCAGGAACTCGGAGTGCACCGCACCGCACCGCACCGCACCGCACCGCACCGCACCGTGCCGCAACCGCATCCGTAGAGTGCAGAGAGTCCGGACGGTGACGTTTCATCGTTGCACAGGTAGGCTGGTATGCAAACCGGTATATCGTCGCTAACTACGATTTGCTCTCCGGGCCGATGATACGATGCGTGTCGATCCGACAAAGACCAGGCCACGATGCTTGTGCTATTCGGGTGTACTTGTTACGCTGGCGTGGGCGGCTCTATAAGGCGACGACGGAGCATGATCACATGAGCTCGAGGAGGTGTTCGGTAAAGGGATTCATCGTCGAGTCGATCCCCCGCGGGGTTGTGTGAGTGGGCCATTCACGTCTGTGTTAACTCGAAGCCATCTCAACCGAACAGTCTCGTGTAAACGCTGCACAACAATTTTCATAAATTTTTGTCAGAACGATGGGTACGTCTTGCGTTATAATTTCTTTTTCTAATTGATTTGGATAGACTTTCCGGATATTGAACAATTTTTTAGGCAGTTTTCAAGTACAATTTCATACAGTTCAATTCTTTTTTGGTTCCATCTCACCCGCATTACATACCTACATGTTTGAAAATTGTTTCTTGCTGGCGTAGATCATGAGAAATCTCAGGATCGACTGGATTTATTATTATCACATGAAAGCAAGGACTTCTCTCTCTCTCTCTCTCTCTCTCTTTCTCTCTCTCTCTGTAACACGGTACCATTTTGTTAAAAATTAGCACATTGCACGACCTGAAACGCCTTTTTAAGCGAGGGGCAGCACATAAGGCATTATAAAAAAAATATGTTTAGTTGCGTCAATGGTAAATTAACCCTAGAATTCCAAAAAGATTGGCCCATCCCATCACCAGCAATAAATTCGGAAAAGTATTCAAATACTTTTTGGAACTACTGTAACATTGAACTGTTGAATAATAAGGCAAACTCGACAATTTTTTAACTAGATATAATTATGTTTCATTAAAATATCAATATGTACGTCTAATTATATGAAGTTTGAGCACTACTTGTTAAAAATTTGAGCGAAATTAAACTGGAAAGACATGGCAGCCATTTCTCCAAACCACCCACTGTCAATATTTTTCAACAAAATGAAAGGATACAACGTCATTAACCAGAAGAATGTTAGTGGTCAAACCGTTAGAAACATGTTATACTCCTACGATATGTTTTTCAGAAAGTTTATTGCTTTATGTAAATTTGCTTTTGCAATTTTCCACCATTCCCCTCTTCCCTTATCATTGCTCGATATTTTTTTCTAGGCGTTCTACCATAAATGCCGGTGAAGTGTAACATATTTTTTATGATCTCACAATAACATTCTCGCTGGAACATGACGAAATACCCCTGGAAATACTTTACAATATTTGCAAATAGATTCTTTATGAAATATGGAATAATAAAACGAAATCCGTTTAGATTTTATGAAGTATAATAATAATAAACTTTCCATGGAAAACCTTATATCGTAAACATATTCGAATATTTTCATATACATTATAAGTTGGCTCGTCTGTTATTGGGAACGGTCGTAAACTGAAATTCAATTTCCCGCGGAAATGGCGACCAATTTTAGATAGCGTGATAGATTTATTACAATCTGGCTATATGTTCACGCTAATATATGTTTCTGTCAATGAAATTAGAAGAGGTAGAATCTAGGAAATGTTTCTTACATTTATAGCAATTTGATTGTTACGGTTACACATGTGTCGCCGTTATTAAGAAATTAAACGTTCACAGAGGCATTAAATGTGTTCAGCTGAAATTGCACATTTCCGCCACCGAAAATAAGCATCCGAGTTATCCGAAAATGTGCATAGAGGGCCGTTATCTGATTGGTGCATTCAATTAAATCAAGGTGAGAATTGTGGAAGGGGAAATAATAATTGTCGGCTCGATCGCAAGGCTGCCGAAATGAAGTTCATGGAACAGGTAACGGTGTATCGCTTGACGTCCGGTAGGACATGAAATTTTATACGCGTGCCACTGGTAAAACGATCCCTGCCCCCACCTCGGTTAGGCCGTTCGGTACCTCGATATAAGCTCTTCACGCGGCAACGCCGATTCTAGTCACTTATAACGAGCACCGTGCCGGATTGTATCGCAATTACCGGTAAACAAATTGCCCCGTCAATTTCGCAAATTGCAGGTTCAGAGAATGAAATCTCACAATCTGGACTGCAAAGTGTGCGCTACCTCCGTTCCGATCGCACGCACACGCGCCCCGTCTGCACTCTATGTGTGGTTATATGCACGTGCTCGCATCGTTGCATCGTTGCGCTCGCCCGCTTTAACCCGAGCGGCCAGGTTTAATGCACGTAAACGACGCCTCGACTCGAATTAGCGGCACATGCTACTATACAGTATCCGCGAAACTTAAGGTTTTATTTTCGGTAGCCGAACGATTGTTGATCATTCGATCAATGTTGCTCCGGTGATTGTTTAACGAGGTTCGAACCACGTTTCCTGTTCGACGCCTTGCAATCGAGAGCCTGTAGCCATGCCATCGATAATATTTACAGTCTGTCCGAGGTGATTTAACTCGGGTTCGAGCAACGATCTGTGTGGCGGCTTTGTTGGAGGTCTGGCTGCGCAGACAGTGCCCAGATTCTGGTGATAATGTGTTTGTATTATTTTGTTGGGTCTAGAGGCGGTTCTGTCTGTTTCCTGATGGTGTGAGTACCCAGGAGCAGACATGAAATTTAAAAATAAAATTAGTTGCGTTCCTCGATTCTTTAAATGTCTTACTGTTTTATATTCTACTTATTTCTACTATTTACAAAATTAATTTACGAAATTTCACAGGACGGTGAATTGTTTGACGAGTTCGGAATCTTTCAAGACTGGAATTTCCATGGACAACGATAATTCGTTCGGGACAATCTCCGGCGGATCCCCAGTCTTGAATTTAGCGTCCTTAGGGTACCGTGGCACGTTCTCGAAGTTCGTCAAAGGCCTGTGGAGGAAGTTGATCCACGCATCGGCAGTCCCATTCATAGCCGCGTTTCCTCGTTTGTTCCCCGTTCCAACTGTGTACCAGTGTCTCGACGTCGGCTCGCCGGCCACGATCCTTTGTGACGGGATCGGCCAATAAAACCACCCCGTTCGGCCAGCTACTGTTTACCCTTGAGCGCGCCGCAGCCGCGGACGAATAAACTCGTGATACTTACGGGAGTGCATACGTGGGATGGTTTACCCGTAAACTGCTTTGCATACAGTAACGTGGCCGCGTTCACAACGGAGCCGCCTCCTCTTTGCCGTCGGCTTACTTTCGATTTTCTTTGTGAGCACGCGGGTACCTGAAACCGCTCCGCGCATACCGATGCACACCGCCACTGTATTGTCATTGCGTACCCGTGAGCTATACCTACGTGTAGGCAATGCCTGATCACGTTGCGACAGGAAAAAATCGATGCGAGTAACGATATCGAAAATCCGGGGGGATATTTTTTAAAATGCGAACATCCAACCGGGGCCATTTTCCGTTCCAAGAAACTTTTGTTTCGACCATTTTAATGTTCGCGGAACAATTAAATAATTATTAGACGGCGGATTTTGTGCACATTTACATCGTCGAGGCTCTTCTTGTATGTTATTATTCTTTCATTGAATAATACGTTTTTACTTATCGTGTCAGTTTCATTTCACAAATGTTTCGAACAACCGTTGTTTAACAATGATTGCAACTGTGAGTCGCATACGATGCACAGGACAGTTTGCATATATGTCAGAACAGCATTAAGAAATTAACTTCCATTTAGAGAGACGTTAACCCTTATCAGTCGAATGGCGACTCTGTGGCGCTACTAAAAATTGCTACACTATTATTTAAAGCAAATTTTACATCACAATTCCAATTGAAACGTATCTACAAAATTAGAATGTACGAATTCCTTAGTTCGGTGGAGCACAAACAGCAAAACTTTAATGCAAATTACGACAAGGAAACGAAATGAGGCTTAAACATAAATAAGTAATGAATGCACGATGCCAAAAGGCACACGTCATTAAAGAAGGTCAAAAAAGATTTAGCTGTAGAAAGTGGTACTCTAAAGTATCTCCGGGACATAAATGGCTAAAGTTGCTTCCGTCTTGGTACTCATCAATAATCTCTTCCCGCCCATTTTCTAATGCTTCGCACCTCTTAATGACTGACTTGGGATATTTTGTCCGTATGCAATTTTTTACGAACTCTATGCCGCGCGAACGTTTTTGCTCATAAAAATCGTATTACAACACGCATTTCAAATTTTGGACGGTCTTTTTGTGCCGCCACATAGCATGATTGATATAGTGTAAAACACGGGCGGCTTATGCAAATGACTTGAGACTTGTCATGCATTAACGACGACGCTGTGACAGTATTGCAACCCGGTCACGACTTAATATCTCTTTTAAAAGGGAAGTCAAAGAGGGAGGAGTAATATAGTATAATGTAATATAATATAGCGTACTAATATTATATACATTATAAAATACTATATTTTCTAAATGTGATGATAATACAGTTTAAGTTCTATATATTTCGACTCAATTTGTAAGATAAATGTGGCGCATGGTAAAATTTTACAAAATCAAATATTACCACGCCTTCAAGCACAGTTTATCAGCCTGGAATACACAAGGAGCGCGAAAGCTCCTTTTTTCAAATTTCTATTTGCAACCTATTTCCTTTACCTTGGTAATTGCATCCGATTCGCCGTTGCAACTTCCCGGCCGATATGCATTATTAACATCGACTGCGGATTAAAATATTCATGAACCCCTTCATCCCTAATCAACGATCCTTGAACTCATCTCTGCACGGGCCTTAACAAGAACTATAACGTTATCTTGTCTATCACAGCATTTATAATATACTTAGACGCGATAACGCATCGCGCATACGCTGAATTATGTTTATTAAAGACGTGTTCGCGTTCGTTCCTCCACTATTCATTATAAATCATACACACGAGCTTCGAGCATGACTTCGCTAGCCGTGAATTTAAACACTATCTTTTCGTTCTTTTTTTTTCTTTTTCTTTTGCAAGGAACATGGCAGTTCGGAGTTATCGGCGGAGCAATCATGCTGGTTACGTGACTTTCTATTATGGTAATGGAAAATGGCGAAAAATGTGCAAGAGATTATGATGCGTTTGTTGTTCCATCTTCTGTTCTAACAAATAAATACCAATTTCAATTTATAATACGTAAAGTGGAGTATCGAGTGCCGTTGATCTACCATTTTTTTTTAATGTAATGAGAAAATATTCTTTATGGGGTGTGTTAGACCTAGCTTTTTGCTCCTTTACTTTTTAAAGATTGCGGAGAACATGGTAGAATCGGGATTTCACTTAATTGGTGCTACAGCATTTTTTAAAAATTAGTGTTAACAGTAGAATTACCAAGTAATAAAAGTGACCAGTTTCCTAGGTATATGGTCAAATAAATATACTGATCCAGTCATTTTTTATGTAAGTATCTATAAAATCTTAATAATCATAAAATAATCAAACCAAAACCGTTATTTTATATAAAATTAAGTTTTAAAAAGTTATTTTGAGAACTTTCCTTATTCATCTTTCGATTTTAATGCCTCCCTACAATGCTTAAGCACTGTTCGTTATCCTACACAACTTTCAATTACGAGGATTTGTAATTATGGTAAGTGCACAGTGTTATATGTACATACAAGACATTACATACCGTTAAGACTGTTAACTGTAAGATATACGGCACAAAAGATATAAGATTGTGTACTTAACTTAATCACTCGTAATCATAATAATAAAAGTTATGAATTTTAATACTCTCCGTTGAATATTAAACATCACAATGTTGTGTTTATAATTGACTTGGTATTAGCAACGTTAATTGCTCTATTAAAATAGATGAAACACGTGTAAAACGCCTAATAGTTCGAATGGCATTGTATAAAAAACTGATAGAAACAGTATTGGCTGGTAGCAAAAGTTCGTGCCTGATGCTCCCAGACCCCAAGACCTTCTTCCGAAGAAAACCATGTAATTTTTACGGGAAAGAAATCCATCAACTTGTAAAATGTTGAGAGACACTTGTACAAAATGGCAAGTTCATTTTTGCCATTTTGGCCACGTTTTACCACTTTCCGACCACTGTGCATTGGACCAATTTGAAAGGAAATAAAATCTGCTTTCCTCCAGTCGCCATCAGGGGAAACAATTTTTATTTTGCATAAAGACCCGCGTCTACTCATAAGAGTTGTTCCAATCTCGCGTTGCAACCGAATCACGGAACATTTTGTTGAAGAAGCAAGTAACATTTCCGAAGTCATTGAAATCTCAGTATCCAACAACGGTAGGAACAGGTAACAAGCAGAGTGGCTACACCACTGCGCGTCTCGCGGCGTCCATTCAATTCCCATCGCAAGTAAAACAATGTAACGACGCGTGTCAGATGTTCCACGCATCACGCCGTGGTCCGCGATTCCCGCGATCGCAACAAAACAGAACCATTTAACGACACGGTATCACGAACGCGGCGTGGCGGCGGCGGCGGCGGCGTGGCGTCTCGGCAACGGGCTCAATTATTTAGCAATCATTGCGGTCTCGCGCAATAATCGCCGCGATCCATCCACAAAACACATGCAGCGTCATGAATCCGCATGAACGGGCCCAGGCTGGAACGATCCCTGAACCCATTATCACGGTCCACGGGCTGAACACAGGGACTCGGGAGAGTCGTGGGTCCGACAGACAGAAAGAGATAGACAAAGACTTGCTGGAAAGACTAGAGCTTGCTAGAGAGAGACAGAGCTAAATGGAAAGAGATGGAGAGCTAGATAGGTAGAGAGACAGAGCTATTACAGAAGGAGAGATAGAGCTAAATAAAGGGAGAAACAGAGACATGTAGAAAGAGATGGAGCTGGCTAGAAAGGGAGACAGAGCTAGATGGAGAGAGAGAGAGAATTATTATAGAGAGATGGAACCAAATAGAGAGAGAGAGAAACAGAGCGATATAGAAAGTGAGATAGAGCGAGAGGGAGGGAGAGATGGGGCGAGAGAGGGGGGGGGGGGGGGGGTGAGACGGTGGTCGTGGTCGCTTTGAAAGCTCCAGCCGATCGACCTTTCAGGGTTCAACGATCGGAGGTCGATCTCTGGTTCGATCTTCCGGGTGTCCTCTCGGAGCGAGAGCGCATACCACGAGTAAGCACCCGGGCATCGAAGAGCGCAGGGTAATTTCAGCCCGGGACAGATCAGGTGTTACGAGCACCCGAGAGCGTATTAATCATTCGGGGCCGGCGTGCAACGGGGCAGGAGGAGGACGAAGGAGGTGGTTCTTCGCGTACGCGAACCCGGTACCCATAATACGCCTATCTCGTGATCAGCCGCGGCTTCCGCGGCTTTAAGCCCCGTGCATACAGACCAGATCGCATATTGGCCCGTAATTACCGAGGCCGGTGCTCCCTTCTACTTTGGCCGGGTCCCGATCGCGCCGTGGAGGCTTAGAAAACATGCCACCACCTGCGCCCAAGGGATTCTCTACGGGGGTCTTATGAGGAATGCACGATCCTCGCCACGCGAGGTCGTTCTACTGTCTACCGGCCGCGCTTCCGGTCCCGGAAGTGTTCCATTGCAGAAAAAGTTTGGAAAACCCTGGTGTATAGTATCAACAGTGTTACTATAAACTGTTGATGACTCTGACTTTTCGATATTTTTCACAGAAATTCAATTCCTTCTTATTTAGAAGAAGATTATCACTTTTTTTGATTCCTTAAATGTTTTCACAGTTTTATACTCAGTCCAGTCAGTGTTGCCACAAATTCATAAAACCCACTGTCTACTAATAACACATGCTACGCATGTGACTGTGTCACAGATGCACACTATGGGCGACCATATTTTGTTAGCAAAAAATTTTTTTAATCTCACCCCCCTGAATTGTGACACTTGTTGAGAAAATGAAAATCTGGAAAAATTTACATGTACATTTAAATGCACGTTCATGTCAGGCTTTAAAAATTCAAAATTTTCAAATTTGATGCGCCTCGGGTTCCCATGGTCCACTCGACCCAAATTTTTTCTAGATCATTTTCTCGACAAGTGTCTCCACATTCTGAGGAGTGAGACTAAAAATATTCTACAAAATAATTTTCTAGAGATCTACGCTAATGCACACTAATAGAATTCAGTGTGCTAACCAGAAAGTTTCTCACAAATACCTCGTTATCTTCCAATTTCCGTTAAAAACGAAAGTCATATTCGTATTCTGCACAACAAAACGAGTAGAATAACGTGTGACAGGTGGCAAAAGCTTGAGGGACCGTTTCGAAAGTCTGACCAGGGTCATTTATAAAAATATTCTAGATCGGATGGAAATATCCGACTCCTGTGGTCAAAATAGCTTCAAATCCAAAGGTTTAAAGAATCCTCGTCCGCAAGGTGTTAAATCATTTCGTTTCCCACTTCACAGCCTTCAACACGCACACACCATCGCAACCCAGAAAATATTCCAATACCAACGAGCATACAGAAGGGGCCTCCTCAGCGGCAGTCCTCTGCGAGTTAAGGGGTCGAGGTTCATCGTTTGGTGGTTGGAAGATTAAAGTGATATAATGCGGCTGGCGGCGACGGCGGCGTCGGCAGCGGCGGCGGCATTAAATTAGCTAACGAACTAGTCCGGCGCGCGGGCAGCGCCTAGCTTTAATAAAAGAATATTCGAGCACGAGCGGCGGCTTACACGTTGCCGGCTTTTGCCGGTGTATACAGACCGGCAGAAGAAGAAGAAGAAGAAGAAGAAGAAGAAGAAGAAGAAGAGCGGGTCTTCGGGTCGACGATGATGCCCTCTCCGCCTCGGTCCCGTGGCGGCGCACAATCAGCGGAGCGTGCTCGTAATGACCATTACCGTCCGACTCGCTACCTCGCTACCTTCGGCCACCACGGTAATGGCTCGTGTCTGCCAACCTTCTCGACCATG
>CM052112.1:1612479-1698430 GCA_028454245.1 Halictus quadricinctus
CTCTCTCTCTCTCTCTCTCTCTCTCTCCCTCTTTCTCTCTTCGCGGCATCGCATCGGGACAGATAAGAGAGCCGGGAGATTAACGCGCCTCTACAACCGCCGGGAACTTGAGACTCGCGTCGGATTTCATGGAATCGCGTGGGCATATTTCAGACGCGAAAAATGCTAATTTCTAGATACACCGGCCAACTTGGCTGAAGGATAACTCGGGGATGCTGCGCGACGCTCCGATACCGCAACAGCTACCTTGCATTCTCACCAACACTTTCGTCTTGGACGCGGTATTCGGTTTTGGCTTTGACCTGTCAGATTTCTTGATCGTTCTTGTGATGAAGATTTTTGTTGTTAGAGTGTGTAGGTCCTGGTGAAACATTCACGAGTTAGCTACTACTTCGATTGTACTGTTATCTAGCGTAGTTGTTTATGAGATTGCGGATAAAATAGAATTGCTAGATAGAAGTATAATATAACAACGGTTGAGAATTTGGGGAGAAATGAAAAATTTAATAGAATAATAAATTTATTTTTATTTCTCTGAAAAATCTGTCTAGGTCCAGCTAATAATCTACAGCGAATAATAATAATATTATTTGCATCCGTTTAGTCGCCTTCTCTGTCCAACCATCTAAGCTCGAACTCGTCAGCTTTTTCAAGATCCCTAACAAGCAAGTTTCTTATGAGGAACACCCTCCTACTCCGAACAGCACATTCTTATTCGGCTAATTTCGAAATGTCTAGCAGACTAATTACGCTCTCGGGCTTGTTACCTCCAACAACGCTCATTAATTTTTTCTCTAAAATCGTGGTCACCCATATATGGATCATCGTACAGTGAGCGCGTTAATGCTCATGGGTCTGCGGCGATTCGCGTAACTTCATGTATTACAAATTATGAAGGCAGCAAGGAAGTTTTTTGTCGGCGCACCCTGCGCAACCCTAACATCAGCGAATTACGCTTTCCGATGTTGCTGACGTCGAAAAACGTGCGCAGGGTAACAGTCCGGTGACCGCAAACAAAAAATCCCGTTCCCCAATCATTTCGTTCCGATTTGATTGCGGAAGGTCGCCCTAGTTGCGAAGGTGTACACCCTTGCTCAAAAGTATGTGGACACTTGAGATGGAAACATCGCGAGATGGATCACGACACGGTGAAACCGTTTACGACAAAATCATGGCACAGGCATGAGGACATCGCGCGGAGAAACCTAACGATACAACGACTTTACTTGTTCCCACTCCTTCGGCGAATTTTAGACACACCTACGAACCGCGACAGTGTTGCCAGATTGAGACTTGTCTCCCACTCTAACCTTCCCCTTCTAGGACGTTATTCCCCCACTTTCCGACGGCGAGAATCCCCACGCTTCCGCCACAGATCGGTCACGTGACATAATGCACGCACCCAATTCGCGTGGCGTCTGCGCCTGCGTCGTGTCCAACCCGGTAATGGCTGAGAGGGGGTAACTGTATTCCCCTCGATTCGAGTCAATTCCCCTGATCTGGCGACACTGAACCACAAAACAAAATCGACAACACATTGTTGACACTCAACGTCATTACTAGATTTTATGTATTTATAGGAAAAATGGATAGCTGAAATTTCAATCAGTAGAAAGATTAAAAGAATTTAACTAGTACTCTATTTTCAACTTAAAAACATTATTAAAGAAAGAAAGAAATTTTAATTGGTTCCTGTCTTACCTGTTCCTGTCAAGCCAATACAAACGAGCAGGAACACGAATTACGATATTTCGGGAGAGCAATAATAATAATTTAGAAATTTGTACTTCAGGAATTTCATAAAAAGTGTCCACATACTTTTGAGCGGGGGTGTATATCGAGTGGGGGCAGGGTCTCGCAACGGTGGTCGTCGGCTGACCATTAGGACGCACGCCGGCGCACGTACATATAATGGCAATCATGTTAATTATTGTAAGTAGAGCCGCGCGCAACCGCTGCGGCCGCGGCCACAGCCGCAGAGTGCCGGCCGGCTGCCTTTTCTCCTCTTTTCTCGTGGTGGTAACGGCGTGTGCCACCATTAAGGGGAGCGCCTTACCGTGAACGCACGCTATTCATTCCCCCAAGAGACCCTGAAGAAACTAGCCAAGAGGGAGCACCGGCCGCGGGAGAGGAGAGGGTTGAAAGGAAGGAAGGTCGAACGAGCGAACCAGAAGTGCACGTTTGAACCGCATCGTCTCTAGCCCCCTGTACCGTAACGCGTCCTGTCAGCCCGCGTTATAAATAGGGATACACATTTCTTCGGAAGAGGACAGTCTGTGATCGCAATGCCCTTAAAGGGTATGGGTCACGGAGTAACGGATCTAAACACATCAATTAATTAAACCATTTTTTCCAATATAAAAAATAATTTATTACAAAATCGAATTTTTCCTACTTTTTCAATCCAAAATGCGCTACCGCTTACAGATCCTAGTACTCTATAAAAATCTATAACTCGTGTAATTTTTATTATCTGTACTTTCAAAAAATCATGTATGCACTACACTTATCGAAAAATATATTTGCAAAATCCCGATGCAAAGGGTTCAATAATTTTTCTGAAAAAATTCCTAAAAATTCGTGCAAAAACAACCTCGATAGGCAAAGGAGCTCGACCGCCGAAAAGTGTACGAGGATAAGTGTCGCAACACGGGCCCGAACCTGCGACACTTAAGCAACGCTGTACAGGTACGGACAATACTGAATTTTTTAAACAAAATTAAACTTGGGTCTACGAAGAATAAACTGATCGTAATTTCAAGATGAAGTGAGTTGAGTTGTAAATCTATGAAGATGTCAGGAACGACAGAGTTAGCATACCAGCGACGACTTCGGTATTTTTATAAAACTGCATCCGTAGAATAGAGCAGAGAATGCAGCAAGATTAACTTCCGTGACGATAAGGAAGGCTGCTCGTCTTAATAACACGCCGACATTTTCTTACCTCCGACTTAGACCTGGCCCATTGCTAACCGTCACGCTGGCGATCCTAATTAAATTGCCGCTAATTAAGATCGACCTTAATGCACGCTCTCGTGAGTTATATCGCCTATCGCGAATTCATTTTCGCGCGTGCACAGCCTCGATCTAAGTTTCTAGGCCCACATTGGACGTCGAATCGCGGTGGTACAGTCTTTATAAAATAGTAATCGTCACGGACTGCGATTTTCAACGTAATACCGTCACGCAGCCTTCAGATGATTTTTAATTAGTCTCTAGAAAAATATATTTTTCTATTTTTCGAAATAATTAGCTCTTCGTGGCACTCCGAAGGAAATGTAAATTATATTTATGTTACATAGTTATCTTAAACTCGTTGTCAGATGCATATTCACTACGCAGAGAAATTTTACTATTTATTTTTTTATTGAAATACAGAGGGTTGATTTTTGAATTAACTGTAATCTTACATTAATTACGATAAATTTCAATTCGCGAGTCTTTGTATGTTTTTGAATATATTATGATCACTGCATTCTTTTTTTAGTGAACTGTTTTATTTTGAGTTTGGTGACTGTATGAATTGTTTTCAACTACCAATAGTACAATGGCGATTTAATCATCTCAGAGTACAACATGAAAGAATGTAAGAAACGAAGAAGCTTTTCGATTAAAACAATTAATTAAGAGTTTCTAACATCAGGCACAAAATAAAGATCGAGTCATCCGCTTCTGTTACAAAAAACTGAAAAGTCTCAACGACTAACATGAAATATTCTTGTCAAGTAATTGGAATAATTATGAATAATTCGACATTTATGTAGGACAATGTACGAATGGAAGATTGCGAATCCTCACTGGAATATCGCGGATATTTTCAACGCATTGCAGCTTGATAGCGAGCAATGATTCTTTTAACAAAGAAATTATTTTTCGCGTATGCAATCCAAGGCTAATTAAAATAGTAAATTTTGTCCGATGAATGGAGCGACATTTCAGAATGCGCCATTCAGGTCGGAACAAAAGAACGGCCGATGAAGTAATTTCGTCCATGGAATAAGATCTTTATCGTTGGCTCGGTGCTTTGGAATCTTCTGTTCGCATTTTAATTATTTAAACGTGTAATTGCACGCGATCAGTGGCACGCACGAGCGAAACGGGTGGCTCGCGAAAACGTATCGTTATAGCAACAGCTACTCGCACTTAAGCCCTTGCAACGTGCCTTGATAATTAGATAAATTGATACACGTCGTGGTGCACACGAGTCAGACGAACGCAGTCCTACAGATGCCGTTAATTGGACTGCGTCCAAAATTAAAAATTTTAATCAAAATTTAAGCAAAAATCAAAAATTAAGGGAATAGTTATCATTTTCGTGATAAAATTTTCGCGATCATTCACATGAGGATGATCCCTTGAATCGAGATTCTGATTACAAAGATTGTTTGCTCTAACGAGTAGCATAATTCCAGAGTTAATATCCTCGCTGAACGGAAGAACTTATGTATTTAGCAAATGTTTCACACTTTATAACACAAATCACATATGCTTTTCATTTCTCGCTCGAGGTATTTGCGATTTAACGCAGTTATTTATTGCACATTGTTAGCAGGTTTGCATATTCTGCGTACAGCGTAAAAGCAGAATTTAATTAAAGAAATCTGTGTAGAGATAATAGAATTATTTATTGTTTTTTGCTCGTTTAATTCGTAAATACTGTGAAGCAACTTGCCTTGAAAATTCAAAGCTTTAATGTGTGCTTGTTGATTTATGGAATTGCTAAGCCAGACTCTTTCACCACATTGTAGACATTGTAAATATATATTTTGATGAATTGTTTCATAGAAATTGTAGAATAGTATACAGAGTTCTAAAAAATCAAATGTGCCACAAATGCATAAAGTTCGCAGTTGACTTGTTTGTGTTTATGAGTCATCATTTTTCCTTCGCAGACATTGAGAAATGGTTAAATAACAATCGTATAATATTATGTAATGAACACGTGTGAAATGAATAACAGTTACCATGTCTGATAATAATCAAGAATGTGTAATGAATGAATTACAATTGTAACGGATCTGGACTGTCATAAAATCGAAAAATGGAAGCAGAAGTTATTTCTGACACAATCTATGATTATTTAGTAGTGCTTTATTTGCATGTGCATTCAATATTTGCATTTCCTGTTTACTTTTAGCACGATCATTTTATGACAATGACCTTGCACAAGACTGCTGCAGTATTCTCTCAGTGTAGACACGTTATTCGAAAATAGAAAAACAATTATTAAAGTTATGTACAACAATTTGTAATTTTGATAGGAATTTAGGAACTAAAGTTTCAATAAAATATACCACCTTTACTGCAATAAAATTATTATATCTATGAATTGAACTATGATAATAATGATAACAATAATAATGTTATCTTAATGAAGTCCTAATATAATTTTAATTAAGAAAGTAATATTTTCTTTTGCTGTTGTAATGCTGGAGAATAAGAACAAATATTGGCATAGCATAATTTACAAAAAAAAAAAATCAATAAATTATCTCTCAACTAGTGGCAACGAGATGACGTCTTAGTGAATAAAATATCTTCAAGCATTAATATCAACTTGACCATGTTATTATAATTATATTATTTTGATCCAGAAAGCGTTTCCTTTTTAATACACAAGCAAACTAGATTAATGCGTTCCCAAGGAATGCGTTAAAAGATCGAACGACGTACATCAAAGTTGACTTCGACGGATAAGGGTTCAACGTAGCAAGAGCCTTGGTGAAGTACTAATTGCTACACGTCTAAAGAGCCATGAAATGCCGAGCAATAGCCAGGATCGTACGATCGTTTCATCGACCGGTGACCAGGCTCTACTTTGGCTTCCTCTCATTCTCCCGTCACTAAGACCAATTTCACACTAGCGATTTCCAGGCGATCTTTTCCCACACGCGACAACCGCCATCCTCCTCATTCCACAACAATCCTCTCCGTCCCACTAGGTATGCCCGCGTATATTTCGCGTGTTTCTCACGCAACGGAAGAGAACATAGTGAGAACTCGGTGCAATCATTTCCCCCGCCATCGGCAAATTCGAACCTAAACACGTCTGTTGTCGTCTGCTTCACAATTCATACTGCAATTAAGTTAAGTCGGTCCCAATTATCAAACCATGAACAACGCCTCTTTCATCAGATCGAACTGCCGCGCGAAGCACGATCAGACAATAAGACCTTCATTAATTAAAGGGAAACAATATCTCAATTAGGTCTGTGCAGAAATAAATCAGAATAATTTTGCCAATAAGTCTTATTGCTTGTATTGTTCATGTATCATTTTAATGCTTGTTCATTGATTAAACGATCTCATTGTGATAAAATAATCAGACTGCTGTATGAAACAGGAGCCACTTATATAGAAATATACTTATATACTTATATAGAAATGTACTAACAGTTTTATTAATCAGTTGTGCCAGTCGCCACCATCTTCTATAATTGAATATCGTCTCTGAAAATCTAAATTGTTCTTTTATCTCATAAGAAGCGTTGAATTAAATAAAACATATTAACACTAGACGTACTGCGCGATCAAAGAATATACTAGAATACAGTAGAATATAGTATAATGTATGTGAATACTATAATGTACTAGAGTGTAATACTAGAATGCACGAGAATGTAGCATGATATAGATACTAGAATATACGAGAATATACCAAAATTCACTAGAATATAGTATAATATATGTAGGTAGTAGAATGTACTAGGAAAGGATCTACCCGAATATACTCGAATATAGTATAATGTACGTAGATATTAGAATGTACTATAGTAGAATATACTAGAATACTAGAGTATGGTATAATATATGTAGATACTAGAATTTACTAGAATATAGCATAATATAGATACTAGAATGTAACATGTATGTGTACTCGATTTCACTTTATCACATAAATTACAAAAATGAATTTATTGTGATTTCAATCGATCGTCAGTGTAGTATGTGCATAAACGAATCACCGTTCTGAATCCGAATATTACGTTATTAACAATCGTAGAAATCCAAAGCGGCTAATTTTGACATCTCTGATAGGTAAGTAGCGAAACACATGCTGGTGATAAACGTATTAATTATATTTACAATAAAAATTCCACGAAATGAAATCCGCGCGAACTTTTCTCGCTACCTAATAGAAACATCTCTACAGAAGCTGATAGTATAAAACGAAAAACTTGCTAAGGGTTGCAACACGTGACGACGTTATCAACTATCATTCCGGACCGCGGTTGCAATTCCAACAGCCTAATCGGTGCAATAATCTCGAATCATACAGCACACCGGCGCAGGATACCATTAACGAACCGTGGTTCTGGCTGTGCTATCCTCGCGGCGGTGAAACGAATCATGGTAACGAACAAAAATATAATTTTTTTTACAATGTGGAACATCCGGCGTGGTGTGGCCGGAATCAAGGATTCATTAGATCCCATCGAGAGCCAGCCAGGAGTTTAAAATTCGGACGAGCGCGACCGTAGCCGCCTAGTGCCAATTAATTACCGGGAAAGGAAGGAAGGAGCCAGGATCACAGCCGCGTTTGAATTTCCACGCGAGTTTCTTTCGCGATCTGCTTGAGCCACCGAGCGTAGCATTCGCATATAATCAGCGGCCCGAGCCTCGATTACGCCCTTCCTCTTTCCCCTTACTCTTTCTCTATTCCCCTCTCTCCCCTCCCCACCCTATCTCTCTCTCTATCGTTCTCCTTTTTATCCCCGCGAGATTCAACTGTTTCAGTCAACCTGGCCGCCTGGATCTAGCGGGGCAGCGCTTCTTTTATTTATTTAGCAGGCCAGGAAGCCGTTCATTTCACCAGCAGCCCTGCGGTAACTAATTAAAGGTCAGAAACGCAGCCCGGTCTTATCCGGGCAACGGCGAGTCTGTAAGCGTTCGTTTCCGGCCCTCCGGGTCAACTTTCATAGTCGAACGATAAACGAGATACCACGGATTAAATCGTTCCCGCTCCTGGCGATGCTCCTTCTCTGGTGGCTTTATTAGAAGCCACGGTGCCATTCCAAGTCGCGGCCCGACGCTAACTGCTTCGAACCTGTTCGTCTGTTTCCTCGAACTAACCCTCTGCGGTTGGAAGGTTCTTCTCGAACGTTAAAAATTGTTTCCTTGGAAAACCAGATCGTGCGTCCAAGTCGTATATAGAGCGGTTGCAAATAAAAACGGGTGCCTTTGATAGTTAACTCTTTGGGGCTAGGTCGGTTAAAAACTATCCCATATTTTAACCCACCTCGAAAAGTTCAAGTTACTCATAGTCATACAGTTCAATATTTTATTTCAACTTTCTCATTCAGTTGGCAATGCTAAGCACCGATGGTAAACAGGTGAAAAAAGAAATTTATGCAAATCAAAACGCATTGTGGAAGGTTTTACTAAGGTTTTTATTTTCTTTAAAAGCGTGTGCCCCAAAGAGTTAAATGAGTGTATTATTTGTTTCCTGCTTTCACGATCACATACGTGAGCTCGATGTTGTATCTGCATGGAGACAAGCGATTATTGAATCGATCTGGTTCGAGATTTTCTTTCTGTAGACTCAGTGTTTAGCATGGACAGTGTGCCATGTCGATTTACATGCGTCTCTAGTTGATGTAGTAAGCGTTGTTACAAATTGTATGGTGTTCATAGGATGATAGAATTTTGAAAAGGAAAAAGGTCTGAGGTTGATAATGAGGATGATAGTGAGGTGTGAAAATAGTTTCTAGTAGTTGTACTCGCAGAGTATATGAATATAATCCGTTTATTATACTCTAAATTGCACTTCCTCGAAAGAGGTAATACCGAAGGTAATTTGAAATAACTTTCTCCTTTGAAGATCAGTTGCAACAATTTTAAAAACTTAATCCTTGTTCTGTTTTTCCAAATAAAAAGAGAGCTAACGTAAGCCTAGACTGCGAATGTTCATGCAAAATAAAAATTTGCTGAATCAGTAGGTCAAGAACAGGAAATTTCATTCATTAATAACCTTAATGAGCTACTAAGAATAGTACACAAAAATTCGTAAATTCTATTAATTTGTATATTGTTCTCAATAGACCCACACCCACTCACTTTCACCATACTCGCAAAACACAAAAACAAAAACCCCACAACTTCTAACACTGTTTGCGTTTGTTTCAGGTAAGCGCAACTCACACAGTCTACAGAGAACCGAGTATCGCTCGCGTTAGGCACGGTGAGTTAGCAATTCAGCCTGTTCTCTATAACTCAAAAATCCAATTCTACTTGCTGTCTGCCGTCACCAGAAATAGTTTGCCGAGCGTCTAATAGCCAGTCCAATTTGTCGCGTTGTTTCGTAACCGGGTGCTACGGTTCACCATGTCTAACGATACTAGCCGGCGATGACGATGACGGGTCCGCCGATGATTTAACGATGCCGTGCACGGAGATCGCCGATTGAAATGGATGAAACGTCGTCGTCTTTGGCTGTGCGTCGCCGGGGCGGCGATTCCACCGCTCGCGAGATAGGTCGAAATGAAATCATTAGCCGTCGAACGAGAGCCGGTCTCGGTCGCTGCTAATGGCCCCCACGTATATAGCGGCTAAATAATGGTATTGTACCGATCGGATTTCTATCGTTAACAAGCCGGGGTGTTCGCGTAAAAAGATATCGCGGCTGACCGTAACTCAGCCGCTCCCACAATGAGCAGCCGCGAGCGGCATCAACGCACTTCGTTATTCGCCGATCGACAGAAACCGGCCGCCTTCTAGGGCATGCCAGCGCATAACGCACGACTAATGGAGACCGGGACAACGGATACCTGCGTGCTCGATAGTATTTACCCTGCCCCGATACCCGGACGGGAGTATATTACCTTCGAATCACACAGGTTTCATCCGTGTCGGTGTATGGCCCGAAAATCGCGCAAGATTTAACAAATTTTTATCTGAGACGGTTAAGTAGGAGAATCGTGAATCAATATTTTTCTTCTTTTCTTGACCACTACCTGAAACGTCATTCACTTGTTAGAGATTTTGAAATGTTTTACCACACTCTGTCGGTAACTTAGTCACTCTACCTTATCGCGAATCTACGGAGACATGGCCCTTAAGGGGGCTGGCAGGCATTTGGCCTTGACTGTCACGCTATGTTACGTTATGCCTTTTTTTCTAGACATTTTACGTCCTATATAAGTAAGTAATCAATTAAAAATGCATACCACCGTGTTTGTACATGTCTTTGCTACGTCTGTATGGAGCCTTTTTTTCGATACGAACACTAAATCTCTCGAAATTAAGAGAATCTCTCAGCGGCAGCCATCTTGTGACGTCATACTTGCTTCAGAATTCGAATTTTCTGCCGAATATTACAAATTCCTCCACGATGAGGTAGAAATTCGCAATTTGGGCTATATACAGACGTAGATTGGACTTTTAGGAAACACAATTGACCACTTCTAAACTGCTCATTGCAATATTGAAGCGATAGTTTGAAAAGGTTTTGACACTTGCATACGTATATGGATTTCAAACCATTCCGGCCCCCTTAAGCATGAACAAACAGAGGTATCCGAGCGACATTTTACCGAACAGACACAATGGCTGACGAAAGTACTCGAACGCTCGCCACTACGTAGAACCTCGAACAAATAAAACGTGCGTTAGGCTTACGATCTGAATAGAAAATTAATCTGGAATTTGAATCTCTCGGAAAGAGTGTCCAGCTGATTGTCGCTAACAAGCCATTCACAGGCAAGAACTCAATTCCGCCGGTGTAAAATTCGCGAGTGCTCCCCGCGACCATTAATCTCGGCCATATAAGAGTGCCACGATATCAAGAGACAAGCGCAACAAGCCGGAAAGTTAATTAAGTGACGACTGAATGGCCGCTTTCGCGCGCGATAATCAGATTTCCCGTCGTAAATTAAGAATCGTAAATCGCGCCGGGACAAATGTCGCCGGCCGGCACGGACAGATTATTTAACAAATAATATTACGTCCCCGGTCCTCGAAGGAGCATACACGATAGAAGGTAAACGACGCCGGTTACAAACGGTAGAAAACCAGTTACCGGATACCGCGGGGAGACCTTACATCCCGACAAGATCGACCTAATGGGAATTTATTGAATCGATGAAACTTTGTTCTCCTTCCCCCCGTTGGGTCCCACGAACCTCGGCGCAAGTAAGAAACGGCCAGGAGAGATCCACAAACGAGCCGCTCCGGCGTGTCGTACGCCGGAGAAGCAACGCTCGAATGCGTATGTCGGACTATGAGACTATGCGCATGAGGCCTCTCGTGCACCGGCTGAGCCGCAAGTGCGTTACGCGTCTACCCGTATCTTGCGCACACCGATCCCCTTTTTACCGAGAGAGAGAAAGAGAGAGAGAGAGGCTCTCTAGGCATATCCTCTTGAGCGTTTACATAATCCCGGGAAATTTATATTCCAGCCTCGATATTCCTGATTCCCTTTCTAAAGAACGCCGAGATCGATCGCTGGCCCGATCGAACCGCGCAGCATTTGTTCGACAATGAAATGGAAATGTTCACCGCTGATTGCCGTGTGAATCGATTTAACGTACTGGCTGCTAGCTTTACGAATGTGTCTGTCGCTCTTGCCGCGGCTGAAATTTTATGGCGCGCGCTCGATGAAGAGTGCCTACATTGCAGTTTCGTCCTGCGACTTCCACAGGATCGAAAGCCGAGCGCGGGGGAGACCCCGGTCGAAAGTAACGATTTGATTTTGCGTTACGATCGCGTGAAAACTATTTCATTCGCGACCAAAAATTGTACGCTATTGTTTGGGTTATTGATGTACGGGACATTTGTTTTAACCGAAAGTATTAAGCTGAATAAAAATGCAACAATTGTGTTCATAAGATGAAAATAAAAATAAACATAAATCTTCGTAATGATGGATTGCTCAGATTCACTCGAAACACAAATTGTGTTTCTGATAAGCCCAAATGTTCTTTGTGTCAAATGAAGCTAAGCAAGTTCGTGAAATCCAGTTTGACTACACTTATTACGCGTTAGTGAACTGAAATGGTGTGTAGAAACAAATTGCATTTGTAATGTGAACGTGAATTAAAGCCATCATTTTGTCACGCAATGTATATTAACACATCTCGCGCGGGCACTTTGCCGCCAAAGTTTAAATCGATAACAATAATGCATGAATAATCCGTGAAAAACGACTTTAGTCGCTTCCCGGGCAAGATGTGTTAAGAAACATCGTTATTAGGAACGACAGAATTGTACAGTAACGATCAGGACTGCTCGAGGAAATCGAAAATGACCTGACGGTCCTCGAAAGAGGTTGCCCGCCGCGTCGGTGTCCATTACACCGCCATTTTCCTAACGATTTCATAGCGGCTATCCGGCCGTCCCAGTCTGCAATTAGACACTCCAGATGGAGCGCGCATCGATCATTGCCGAAAAAAAGACATTGCGAAATAATTAGTAATAATTGCTAGCCTCCGGGACCGGGCAGCGGGATCGTTGGTCCAGAAACCGGCGACAGAATCGCGGGAGGTGCCCTTTCATGTGGTATGCACCAAAAAAAAAAGGAAAAAAAGAAAAAAAGAAAGTATGGAAAAGAAAAGAAAAGGTAAAAAAGGAACGGTTACTGTGTTATTAGTGGGGGTCCCGCGTGTGTGTCCATGTCGCCGGTGGCAATTAACCCAGCTACCGGTTGTGCGATCGTCGCGGCAATTAACAACGTTCCTCACCTATTTGCCGTGGTAGCTGCCGGCGGCGAGCGATCCGACTATGACGTCACGGGATAGGTTCGATAAATAAATCCGGTGTATCTGGCATTCAGGTCGAATCTGAGCCGGCTCGGTACGTGACCGTTCGATCGAATATACACACCGAAGACCGCTACATTCTGTACCCTAACCGAGAACTGCTTGATTGAAAGTAACGACTGGCCGGCGAGACGTCGTGCATCATGCATTTACCGTCTTGTTCCCCTGATCCCTGCGCTCCGCGACTACGCCACTGTCACGGAAACTGTCCTTGAACAGGATGCTGCGAAATCGATGGGAACGCACTATCAAATTTTTAACAAATTTTTACTATACAGTGTCCCCGGTTTATCTGGAAAAGGCACGGCTACGTTACTGTGACGGAAACTGTCCTTGAACAGGATGCTGCGAAATCGATGGGAACGCTCTATGAAATTTTTAACATATCTTTACTATACAGGATGTCCTACCTAACTCTTCCATATCTAGCTTGATTTTTATGATAGAAGAAAATTTCAGAGGAAAGCATTAGCTGGTTCAGACGGGCAAACATTATGGTAGGCAAAAAAATTTGTTCAAGGTTATACTTTTTGAGATTTCAAGGTCATCCAAGCTTTTTTAAATGGAATGATATAATTTGATTATCGCTATATGATAGTCGAGGTCAAGACGAATCTAACGATTGTAATATTATGACCGTCGCGCGCCCTTCGCGCTTTAGAAAAACAGCTTTTGCGAGTGGCGATTTTTACCTCGGACCAAAAAACCAAAAATGTTTTTAAAGTATGCATACAAAACTGACAGTTTTTTCTTCTCAACTTTTTCGAAAAGTTGCAGACATTTGAATGTGAATATTGCACTTTCTATAAAAAAATTGTACTTATTTTGCAAAAAATAGTAGGTCGGAAACTATTAGATTAATAAAGAGTTCTAGGTTCAAAGCTTGTTTTACATGTCTGAGAGTTTATGTTTACAATATGTGAAGAGGAAGGTTCAAAGAATATTTGAACACACTTTTTCTTGCATAATTGATTCAGACGACAATAGGAAAAACGAGAAACTAAGAAGAATGTGTCAGCCTGCCCGGGTCTCCCGTATGTCATACAATACCGAAAGCACGAAAAAAGAATAGCTTGCACGGGGTCCCTCACAAAACCTCGAAAATATCGTATCGCGTGCCGCGTGCCTTGCGAGGGATTCCAGCGATTTCCTAGCGAATTCGCAAAAAATGAATACTCGCTGGGATCGTTAGTTTGGGTCAGTCGGGGAATTGGTGGACGTCGGACACGAACGGTCTCGTGAATGGAGGCGGGCGAGCGGTGAATGGAGGCGCAAGGAACGGGGCAGAAGGAGGTGGAGCGTGGTTTCAGAGGAGGCCGCGGAGGAAGAGAAGATGCAGAGGAGAAGGAAGAATCCGCGTGGCGTCGGCGTCGTTCGAGCGGTCGCATAACATAACGTGACGTGTGAGCGATGCTTACTCTCCCACAACGAGGCACACCGGTAGTAGATGATGCTATAATGGTTGGGAGTCGGACATGTGAGCGCGGACAGGAAGTCCAGGTTTCCTACGAGGCAAGACGCGGCCTGGAGTCACGCGGATCTTCGCATGGAGGCCCTGCAAACCTCCTACGTGTCACGCAACTCATTCACCAGCTTTTCTACGTTGCATTAAGTACCATTATCCGCGAGTAGCTGGCCTCGGCTACGAGCACGCATGCGTCCGCCTTAAATAATTAATTATCCCTAAATGATATGCAGCCACGAACACTGGCCATCTTCTCTCCCTCTCTCTCTCTCTCTCTCTGTGTGTGTGTTTCGCAGATCTATCTTTTGTTTCTCGCTTGCTTATCACGCCGAGCAACCGTGAAGTTGTTTACTCGTCGAGAATCTTCTCTATGAGATTCATTCTGCTTGCTTCTCCTTCCTTCCTTCCTTCCTCTTTTTATAGATCAACGTTTTATGCCGCGGGCCCGGCAAAGTTCATTGACGGGAACGTAATGGTTTTAACGATTGCAACGTGAACTCTTCAAGTTCGGGGTCGCGTGATATTCGAAATGGCGGTTATTGCGGCTTGCTGCATTGCAAAAAGACGTACGGTGCCCGCGCACGCGAAATATTGTAAAAAGCTACACGCTGTTACTAATTAGTTTGTTGCATGTTTTCTTAACCCCTTGCCCTAAGAGAACTTTAGACTTCTTTGTTCGTAAGCACTTTATCTAGCTGTGCGTACTTCACTGTGCTTTATATGTTCATAATTAACTGGTAACTTTTAGTCTCTTGATTAACCCTTCTGCAACGAGGTGCACCGTACCGATTTTAATGAATCTTTCAAAATTTATTACACATTGTCAGATTGTTATACACCATATATTCCCCTCAAGCATTTTTCCTTATTTTCTAGAATTTGAAAATAGCTGTGAAATACTTTGTTATTATTAAGATGCGGAAGCTGCATAGAGATTTATTTCTTTCCTTGAGAATTTTATGCAAAATAATATAGTTCTTAATAGTATTCAAGTAATTATAGTACTTTTACTCTGTAAACTTTTTATTCTTAACTTATTCTTTAGCTTTTTATTATTTATACTTGTTATTCTCTAAATCACTGTTTTGCATTTGATCTACACATTTTCGTCATAAATGTATCTAGATTTAAAGACTTAAGACTTAAGACATTGAGTAAAATTTATTGACTGAAAAAAAAAATTGAAAAGTTAAGATTATCATACTGAGAATACTAAATTCGCTATGCTGAATAATGCCAAAATTCATTTCTGGGAGACGCAGAACGGAAAGCGTTAATTATGTCGGCGCGATTAATTGATACAGTGAACGAATATTGATTCCGACGCTGTTCTATTGAATAATGTTGATAAGCTGGCGAAGGAGAAGGTAGTAAAATAGAAATACTAATAGAAGAGTGTTCGGCGTTCTCCATAGCGCTGGCACTCATTGTGGAAGGCCTCGGTGGGATGTCGTTGACCCACGGACAGGAAGATCATGACGCGTTGCGTAAGAGGACATTATCGTAGAGCCGCGCAGCAGGTTACAATTTCATTCATGAATCCCTCTCTTCCGTTCCTTCCCTCCTCGTACGTGTATTTACTTTCTCTGAGCGCATCCTCGGATTCCCCTTCCGCGCTGACTGACTTCGTTTTCCGACTTCTTCCCCCCTCCCCTCCCCTTCCCAAGTCCCGCCATCTTGATTCCCAGGCGCGGGTGGAGAACAAGCTTATGGCGCTCTCGACGATCGTTACTCCAGAAAAAAACGACCGGACGAGAAACCTGGATAATTGGAAAAATTACGTTTCGTATCGCGGGCAGTTTAAATCACTACGTATTGTTTGATTGTTATGGGATTAATGTATTGGGCCGCTGCTCGAGTCAAAAATGCAAGTATTTTATGGGGAACCCCATAATACGTAATTCACATAACTCGATATTACCCAAACGTTTTATTCAAGTAAGTGTTATAACAACTGTTATAATAACCAGTACGATTCGCTCATGGATCTTCAAATTTCATAATCTTCTTGCACAAAATTGACCACAAATAACAACGGAAAATTAGTCGATAACAGTCTCGGTATGAATTGTAATTAGAAAAGCTAATTTCATACATTTGTAGTATGTATGATTGTCTGAAACATGATAATAGAAAGTTGTTTTTTGCTAAACATGATGGTAATATTAACGTATTAGTACAGAAATAAAGAAAGTTGCAGAACAATTGGTACAAGATGAAAAGAAGTATAAACTAATCGTTGTTAAAATCACAGTAATTCACTAATGTACGAATTAGTCAAAATGAAATGAAGTAAATACGATTTACTAAACATGGATCATAGAGCATGTCAATTACCATTGCAGGAACATGTCAAAGAATTTATACGAAATACACTATTGAATTTCATTTAATCAAATGGTTAAGTAGACTGTCTCATATGTTTCACAGTTATTTTCAAATTATAGAACATGTATGACCCGGTGCAATAATTTTCAAAAACACTTCAGAGTCAGTACGTTATATACACGTAATCCTAAAGAAATTAACTCGTAGGGTCCCTTATGACCCCCAAAAAATTGCTATACAATAATTTTCGCTACTAAATTTCAGAATAATTGAAAATATCAGGTTTCCTTAACCTTTTTTAGGACACTTGGATTACTTAATCTTCAATTGTAATATTGAAAAGTATTTTAGAAAATATCCAGAGAATTTTCGAAAATAAGTTTAATACTTCGTAGTCCGAGCAAACATCATTTTCCGGGATCACTCCAAGCCGAACAATCACGAAAAAAAAACCGTCCCGGCATAAATCCGCACGAAGCCGTATGTACTTTCTCGCATCAGCCGGTCCGAATCCCCGACTCGAACCGTGGGCAGGAATTATTGCGTGGTGTCTCACCTCCGAAAAGAATCATACACGAGTCCGGGGGATGAAGAAAAAGGGATCGAAAAAACGGCGAAAAATGCCGGCTATATTCAGCGGCAGTCCGAAGCGAAATTTATAACATCTCGCCGGAGTAAATCCAGAATCTCCTCCTGCTCCTGGGGATCGACTCGAGAGCCCGGTGCAAGTCGGTGCATGCACTTTTTCGAGAGAACGATCGACCCGTGGCCCGCTAGGATAAAGAACGGTGCTCGCCATGTCTACAAGTGTGAGACAAGAGGGGCCCCCGATATTACCGCCTTATAATAAGACAGTATCGCATGAACGGGCCGGCATCGGGCCTCGCCACAGAGGGCGGTCCGAACAATGGGCTGAATATCCACGGGCCCAGGGGAGAGAGGGTCCCGATGCGTCGCACCGCGTCGGTGTTGTGTGTAACAAGGAGCAGAGAGAGAGAGAGAGAGAGAAAGAGAGAGAGAGAGAGCCTCAGAGAGCACCGAGCAGCGGTGCAGGGCGTGGATGGAGGAGCATGCACGCCATATATCAACATCGTACCGATAACGAGGTCCTCAGGAGGCTACCGGTCGTGGAGGACGCCGACGACCGAGCTCTCTAACTTCGGCTCTCTCTCCAGAGAGAGCAGAGAGAGCAGCAGCAGCGGCCCCAGCACGAGAACCTTCTTCTTTCTGGGATCCTGCTGCGGGATCCCGGAGAATGAAAAAGCGGGGACCCGTCCGGCGAAAACGTTCGACACGTCCTGCTATAATTTAGAGGCGGACGGCTGCCGCGGAATTCCAACGGATTCCGCCGCGTTCCGACCGTCGTGTCACCGCGAACCTGAAAATCTATTTTCAGAGACGGAGACAACGGTGACGGTACCCGACGACCAAAAATTCCGGTGATTTCTGGCCCCCCTCAAAGGGAGAGCGAGACCGCTTGGTTATTTTGACGCGCGTTCGATGCCCGGATGATTTTCGCATTTTCTCGAGCGGTTCTTCTTCTTCTTCCTTCAGGTTGTTCGTCTTCGCTCAAGGTTTGTCACGGCAGCGAGCGAATCGAAATGACCTTAATTTTCAAGATCAAGGTCAATTTTGCGGTGCATCACGCTATGGTGGTGGTGACATATAATTTTTATGCACCCATTTTTAAAAGAGGCTGAAACCATAAATGATAATAAATACTGTCAGGAAATTGATATAATGTACGAAAAACTGTGTGTTCAACAGTCAGCATTAGTCTTTTAGAAGTTCTCCCTCACCCTCCTTATTCGTCTGACCTGATTTCCATTTTGTCAAACACCTACATGGGTTTTTGAATGGAAAAATATTCAAAGAAGCATATGCTGTAAAAACTGCATTTGATGAATTCATTGCTTCACGGTTATTAGATTTCTAGCAGAGAGGCATTGGGGAACTTGTATCACGATGGAAGAAGTGCATCGATGTCGATGGAAATAATATGAGTATGTAAAATAAAAGTTTATGTCAAAGATTGAAAACGGCATTTGCAATAACCTAATAGGTGGCAGGAAAATGTAGCAAGCTGCCCGCCGTATCTCCGATCTATATTTTCGAACGGATTGGCCGCGAGCGATTTCAATGGCGTCAGGATACGCACGCAGAAAGAATTCTCAGTTATAAGCGCGGCGAGTAAAAGGCTACTTGAAAGCGGAAGGTGGCTCGAAAGAAGAAAATAAATGCAACGTTTAAACGCGTTATCTCGGGGCGTTCTGCCAGCAGCACAATTGTGGTCTGCGGCACGCAGCGCGGATCAGCGTTGAAACTCTTATCTAACTAATTTAAGAGCCGCAGTTTTCTTTGGTTTCCGAGGCGGATTTACGCCGCTCGTGGCGTCCAATATGGTTGCGAACGAGACGGTGAACAATGCCGAACAATAATGTTCGCCGGCCGATTTGCATGTTCCCGGGAATATCAGCGGATCCAGATCGTGCAATTAATAAATTTGTCGGCCTGATGCATTATTCATTTGCCACGGTGCCCGCGTACCGTTTCTCGCTTTTTCTTTTCTTATCCGTTCTCTTTTTTCGCCTTCTCTTCTAGCTAGAACCAACAACGCGTACGCTTCATTCACACTGCGCGTGAATCACACGCGAAAGTTCGGTGTAATGAAATCTGGCAGAAGTTCGGATTTGGTCATTGATCTTTTGACTTAACTTGAGTTTTTCTTTTTAGGTACCTACTTTTAGTTGGACTACTTGCAGCTATTGCATCCGAGTTTACAATGTGAAACGAAATTGGAGAAAATGTTATTCTAGAATCTTTCGAGCATTTCTGAGGAGCTTATGAGAGTTAAGAAATGGTTCAAAATAAAAATTGTCTGCATCGATTGCCAGTAATAGAAAGTAAATAGAATGTTATTTCCTCCCTTAGCCATTATAATAGTCGACGAATAATATATTGACATCTTCAAATTTTGTTCTTCCTACAATTAAAAATTTGACCTAATCAATTTGGCTATAAGTGCATAAAATCCGCAGTCTATTAACAAGTATTTTATCAGAGTTCTTCCATAATCTACCAGAAAAATTGTAAAACTATGTCATCTGTGGAATATTACGAATTTTTCAAAGCATTTTCCTGGGAATCCTGTACTGCACCTTGAATTAATCAAGTTATTAAAAATGATTTATGTATACACGATTGACTGCGTAATGTCTGTTGAAGAACAAGTTGATGTTGACTAGACAGCAGTAATAAATTGCGGTGCATTCATTTCGAATTCTCTCAAAGAATACACTAATAAAGTCTCGATTAATAAAAAATTGTTCACCCCAAAATTTCTTTCACTTCATAATTTCAGCGTATATTTTTATGCGACAAAAATCAATTTAATTTAAAACTAGAATTTCTGTAGTTGTCAATAAGGACAAAAATTTTCAAGACAAATTGTATATAGGTATCTGGCTATTAACATGAGGTTTAATTATATCGGTGAGAATAATTGATCCTTCGCTCACACTGCACTTAAATGTTCGATGCAACGAACGCTCGCAAAAATGGGACGATTCACTCATTGATTGTTCAAATTAAACTTGTTTTTCGAGATACATTGATTGATCTATCTAGTGATATTAAACTGCAAATGGGATTGTTTTTTAACCATGAACTTTATGCGTTTGCTGAACGTTTCAGTTAAGATGCGCTATTAAATTAAAATTTCAGTATAGTTCAATTGAACGTCTTGCTGTACTTTTATCGTAATTGAACGCTATTAAGAGGCAGGGACATCTGTTTGACGTTTTTGTTACTTTTCTGTAAGCTGTATAATGAAAACTGCTTGCAGTCGGGCAATTACATTTTTTAACAGATTTTTATTTTCAGTGTGCACATGGACTCGAGGAAGGTAGAATACGAACGTTAATATACTTCATTTGTAAGAAATAACCGCAGTCACCGACTACTACGTTCGCCCATTTTTAAATTAAAGAATTCTTAAAAATCCTTAAAAGTCATTGCATGAATGAAAAAAGAATTTTGTCATTGCAGTTTAAGGTTGTTAGTCCCAACGGTATGGTTGATGTATCGCAAACAGTTATGATTATACTGCGGAATTTATGCATTTATGGAAAAAAACCAATGGGTGCAATTTTAGATTTTTCAACTGACTATGATTTGCTTCTATATGGCTGCTGTTTCTTGTAATTGATGCAAATCATTTTTATTTTGCATAATAATCCGAGGTCTAGTTCTCATAAAAATGTGCAAATAAGGATACAATTGGACATAGTCTTACCATATATGAAACTGTGAAATTCTCAACTAACAATTTATCGTTTTATTCTACGAATTTTTTTCTTCATATTTTTTGTAGACTATCTTAAATTTTGTGTTAGATAAAGAGTGTGCTGTTATCATATATACCCATATCCCAATAAATTTCAATAATAATCGTAGAAAATTTTAGAATGACTGTTATGTTTGGTCCCTGACAGAAACTGCAACTTCTGTAAACCGACTGATAAATCGCAAGCTTTACCACAGACCGCCAACAAAACATCCCAACATCCTTGCCGTCCATCTGCCCAAGCCCGTGCAATCTAATTACATCTCAACCCACGTCCGTCTGACAATAGAGTAGCGCGACTCAGGTCCTGGAAGCACAGTGTCCACCAAAAATCTCCCACGCCGTAGCAGCACGCGAATCGTCCAGGAACGGTGTCCGTCCTCAGAAGTCCGGCCGCCTTACGAAATTTCGAAAAGGACAAGTTTTTGCTCGGTTAGGTGAGGGACATTAAGGTCTGGTCTCGCGACTGGAACAAGCGCGAGTGTGCTTGGGCCGGTTCGCCGGGGACATTGTAGGGCTTATATGGCGATCCGGCATAAATCAAAGGGCTAATATACTGCGGGGGCTCGGTAATGCAGCCGCGGCGGCTCGGTGCATCGCGCTGCACCGCTCTGCGCCGCTTGGAGGAGCTCTTTTTATCGGCGGAGTAAGACAATACGCATTTACATACGCGCGCACGCTCGCTCGCGCTCCTACGCCGGGTTTAGGGCCCGCGCAAGCCCTTCTGCGCCACGCCACACCGCACGGGGCCCTGCGAAGGGCATATGGCATGGCTTATTGGAGCGGAGGCCGCGGCAGCGCGGCAATTACCGCGCTTCTGCCCGCCGGCTTCTTCGGATGCGCATCAAAGTGGCTGTCTCTGTTCCCCAACCCTTTCCTACTCCTCCTCCTCTCTGCTCTCTTCTCTTCTCTCTTCCCTTACTCCCTTCTTCCTCTGCCTTCCCCTGCCCTTTTCGCGATCTTTCTTCCCCTTTTTTCGTACCCTTCTTGTCTCCGTTCTTGGCTCTCTCCCGCTCGTTTCGCCTCTGCTACCGCGAGAGGGGAGATGGGGAGATTGCGCTTATAGGGGTGCGTCTTCTTTTTGCGGAGATTCTTGTCTGGTGTTCGTTTCTGCTTCTTCTTCTTCTTCTTCTTCTTCGGTTCCTTCGGTTTCTTCTTCCGATCTGTTCCCCTTCTTTGCTCCCGTGGAGAAGGAGGATAGCGAAAGGCTCCGCTCTCTGTACGCTACCTTCGCCGAACAGTATTTTCGCCCTGATTCTTGTCGCTGGTGATCCGTTGTTAGAGTAATTGGGCAGATGGCGGGGAAGCAGTTTGATGAGTAATTGGGATTATTTTGTGGATCGGTGGCCCACGTTTTTTAGGGTGACGGGGTATGGAGTTTTACCCTTTCAGGTTCTGCGGGCAGCGGGTTTGCCAAGAGTGGGAGCGCCGTTACCTTGGGATTGGAATAATTTTGTTGTTGATATATCGCGTTGGAATTTTTTAGGAGTTTCTGTAGATTCACTGTTCCGACAATTGTTTACCTTTCTAGGCTTGGGTCCATTTCGACCCAGAGGTACAAACTTATTCCAGTTGAAATTATCAGCCATTTGTATATGGTTCAATTAAAAGATTAACGTTGTTCTCGGAGAAGTAGTTATTCAAAAATATGAACAGTTTGAACTGAACATTAGAAGTCAAATGGATCTAGCCTGCTACTTAATCAAAATAAACTCCATACATTCATTTCTAACAACAAACTAATTCTTGAACTATTTATTCGGTCAGTACAACTGAATTCCCAGAAAATTTTAGAAACTGCTTCGTTTCCTTACACAGCGTTTCCAGAAAATGTCAGATCTTTTAATAATCTAGAATCCGAACCAGCATTCTTAGGTTATGTTTGAGTCCAAGTCACGGAATACTTGTGACAAAACAGACACATATAAAACATATAGAATATAAAGACACATATAAAATTACAGTTAAAGACATTACCATACCTGAGATTACAGTTGATATGTACCTGTTATGTGTGTAATACAGACTGCAGAATAACCTCTTATCGGAGGTTACAACTGTACAATAAAACAAAAAAAAAAGACATTACGATAATTATTGCATACACGTACCCAGTGGGCGAGAAAATGATCAGAGCCGTAGTACAAAAACGTAATTACTCACGTGACTGATTACCCACGTTGCCTATAGTGTTGTCAAAAGCATATTCTTATACTTTAAAACTTTATAAAATACACTATAAAAATAACGAGAACCCGGTGTACGTAGCCTCTCATATAATAATTAAATATTTTCATAGAAACTCGTCAATTTATACAGACGGCTCAAACAATTCGATCAAGGATTAAAACAAACAATAACGTAAACGTCTCTCAGATGTCAACACTCGCGCGACTGCGCTATGAACTCCGACAAATCGCACTAAAAATTCTTCCCACGTGCACGAAGATGACAATGGGCAATAATAAAAGCGTTGCTCAGACGCGATCCTCGGCACTCACGTGACAGCAGCACGAGGTCCCTGAAAAATTGAACGTCTCTGTTCCATTTCACCATTGGTACGAAATGGTCCGGGGTCCTGGTACTCGCCGTCTAAATACAGCCCCGACAATCAATCCTATATAATTTCCAGAAGGAGTCAAAACAAGAATTAGGTCTAGCCGGCTGTAATAGCCATGGAAACCACGAAACCATTATAAATCCCTCTTTCAGCTGGTTGCTTCATAAACCCCGCTAAACTTTTATCATAATTAGCCGTTCCCGGTTCCGCAGCTCGCCAATTAAGAGGACCAATTAAAATCCACCCGAATCGGCCAAGAGATTGGCGGGGGTGAAGAGAGGAGCGGAAGGAAGAGAGAGAGAGAGAGAGAGAGAGGAGAGGGGGGGGGGAGTGTACCACAGGAGGATCGCATCCCATTCGTGAGAGTTAACGAACGTCCCTTCGGGCAGTATTCGTACATAATGCAGAGAGTAAGAAAAGGGGTAGGTAGATGTAGGGGAGGGGGGATGGAGGAAGGAAAGGAAAGAAGAAGAGGGGGACTGAGAGAGATTCGCGGTTACGGGGACCGTGTGGCTTGACGTAGAAGAATTTAGGATCGACGGCGAAAGCAAAGGCCCAGTTCGCGAGCGGCCAGGTCCCTTTGAAGTCTAAAAACAATGGCATTGTCTCTTCAGTCTAGCGAAAGGCTGCATCTTCCTCTTTTTCTCCCGGTTGCCCCCGCCAGCGCTCTCCTCCCGGAGCTCCTCTCCCTGGACCCGCGTAAAACGTTTTAGATCTTTTTTCCGCTCACGGAGACAGAGGTCTCTCCGGGCCGAAAGGCCGCGATCGGTAAGGGCAATCGGACCAATTTACATTTTTCATTTACATCGGCCGGGGACCCCGGGGACCCCGTGGACCCGCACCGTTCGCCGATCCCGCCGGGACATCTCGGGGATATCGCGTGTCCTCGTCCCACGGACGTACTACCCGACTGTCCTTGATTGAGGATGCTGACAGGTCGGAAATAATGCTGCCTGGACACCGGATGTTCAGAAGAAACGCAGTCACCTTCGCCTTTTTCCGATCCCAGTCTAAATATACCGGGCTGGCGAAAAAAGCCTCTCCGGAGCTTTCGATCCACCAACGCTCAGTGGTCTAAGAACGCGATTTCACTGGCCAAAAGCAATTTTCCTAGTTCAAGATTTTGAAAAACTTTTTTGCTAGACAGTTGCAATACATTTGAAACCTTCAAAATCCAAAATATCATTCATTTCAGATAATTATGGAATCGAGGGTAACGTTTTGAATGGATAATTCTGAAATTGAAAGTGAAACTAATTATTCTCAGAACTCATTATAGAACATAGAAATGTTTTATATATGTTAATAGTCGTACTTTCAGTATTTAACTTTCAGTAGATTTAGAGTAGAAATCAGTAGAAATTTCATCTAGCCCTGTGGTCGATTAACTGTTTTATTATCCGATAGTAAAATTAATTCTTTACAGGGTAATAAAAAAAATTAGATTAATTTTTAATTAAAGGTAAGGTAAAGGAACAATTGGCCAGGGATGAAGGAATTTTGGAAGGAATTTTTATTTGCAAGATTTTTGTGAAAAAAGAAGTGTGTCTTAAGCCTTCGACTGATGTAAGCAGTTGATGATTATGGTTTGAGCCAGTACGGTATGTCATGGTGAAAGTGAAGTAATTTTTTTACAAGACCGTATAAATAGTAACAGATATATTAAATCGCTGGACGAACAATTAGATAAGTAAGCGATTCCAGTGTTACGCATGACTGTCTGGTTACAAACGTTTCACTCCCTTCACTACTTACAATGCAGTAATAGCAAGTCAATAAATCATCGACGATATTATACGAACGCATAAAACGCAAACTACACAATAAAAATTTAAAACAGCAGTAACAACCTGGAAACGAATCAGAAACGCATTATGTTACCCCGTGGAAACTCTGTATTACGATACGATCTAATCTTGATGACAAAGTACACAATATAATAGCATATATAGTCGATTAAGTTTAGAACCAATCTACGTGAAATTAAAACACGTTAGTGTCTAATTTCCATTTGTGCAGACTACTCATAACTTTTGCTTTCGCGTACGGATGCTGATTCTAATTTTATTACGTCACTTTCTATTTTTGTATTGAATTCTTGGTGAAATACAAGACCTTGCAATGTGCAATCGTTTTTTCAATAATTTCTTAAAAAGTAATTGACTTCAAACGCATACATACAGTATTAGTTACTAACGCCTGCAAACTTCTGCCAAATTTTTAATCAACAGTTGAAAAAATTTCAGATGATAGGCCAGTATTCAAGGATTTTTAAAAATACTAAATATACAGTGTTTACTTTATATATGTCCTAAATGCCTAGCCGATGAAAGTCCCTTTTCTACTTTCGGCGTGGATGAAAGAATACTATCTCCTAACCGATATATGTTCCTGGCTAGTCCCGTGTTTTGGACATTTATCGAGTAAACACTGTATTTCCCTTGCAGACCTAAATCGAAAGACATCAAAATTTCAATGACTGGAAAAATAGAAAATGTTAACTTTATTCTGTTCAAATAAATGAAATCGTCGATTTGGAATTTCTAAAAATTGAAATTTCTATCAAGGGAATGGGAATTATATTGCAGGGAATTCCACAAGGGAATATTTTTAATTCTCAAAAGGTTAACACGTGCTTCCATTCTCCCAAAAACTCTCCCTCAGAATAATACACATAAAGAGATGCGAACAAAATAAAAAAAAAGAGCATAAAGTGACGAATGCTCGTTTCTATGAAACTCGGTAGCTCGGTCGGACTGGGACAATAGGATCGTCGGCGGTATTCAGTGAAATTTGTGTACCGCTATTTGCATCGTGCACTAAATTATGGGAAACGGAATTTCGGGGTTTCGTTTCGGGACGAGAACGTGCCACCTGCACGGGTTTTACCTTTCGCAGGATTGAAGGGCGAGTCCAGTCCGTCTTTGCTGCGCGGAGAGGAGAGACGTCGGGTCGTTATTTCGTCGAGGTTCCAGGAGAGAGGAATACAGATTCGGCGTGTGTGTCCCTCGCGGTAGCCAACAGAGGCTATTAGGTTCGTATAGCGAGCGTTCTCCTTTTGTCACGAGCGGAATTTATTCGTCTCGATTCGCCGGGGCCCCCTCTCGTCAAAAAAGAAGCCGATCTGTCCGGGCTCCCCGAGTTCCAGACGATACCCTCCTATCTCCCTAGCGTCTAGATCCGCCGACGATTTGAAATTCCCGATGCGGCCCGCGCATCGGCCCTCTGACTTCTCCTGCCCTTTGTGTCACGCGTCGTAAACCATTCCCTTCGCACTGAACAATGGCCCGGACTCGGTGCGCCGATGCTACTGGCTCTAATATTTTCGGCGGTTCGTACGATTTACAGTAACGCCTCGATATACAGGGTGGCCCACGTAACCCTTAACAGCTTAACATCTCGAAAACTATGCCATCGATTTTAAAGTTCTTGATCTTCGATTGCATGGATCTGAAGGGCCTTTCTAATTACATCAGCTTGAAGCGGCGCTCCCCTTTCCCTTTAAAGAGGACCGGGGTATCTTTATAATTTTAAATGGAACCCCCTATAAAACGTTACATATTTTGGTTCTACAGGAAAAAAAAACAACTTAATACGGTTAAAAAAGGTCTTTTTAAAAGTGTCCATTGTAGTTATAAAAATGGCACGCCTTTCGAGGGTTCATGACTGAAATACTTGCAACGTTGATCCTCGATTTCTGGTAAATCCGCGGTGGAACCGGTTGTTAAAGGAACCGGGCGGCGACTAGGGGCATTTATCTTGTGGAAAAACGTTCACATTGTGTCTGGTAGCAAAAATTCTTGAGCAATGTTGCCCGGACGTCGCCATTCTTCAGCGTCGGTGATCGCCGAATTTCATCCCCCGTCCACGAGGCTCATTATTCTCGGAACAACCGAGCGGCTGCGCCGGCGAACACGGAATAATTGGTATTCCGAACAATTCGCAGCGTGTTCCGTTGGTGCGTTGGTTAATCTTGTATATTCCGCAGCCAGTCTATCGCGGTCCAATTAAGAAAACCAGGGGCGAAAGGACCGTGGCGATGTCTTCGTCGTCTCCCCTCTTAAGGGACCGCAATTATCCGAGGCACCTGGAACGGAAGTCAAATTGAGAAGTTCCAGCGGCAATATACAAACACCTAACCGCGTTTGATTTACGTCCCCGGGTTTCCCGTGCGTAATTCAAGTTTGTTTAATGAACGTACGCGCGTTCCCGCCGCGAGGCAGTTTATTTTTGCGGCGTGTTCATCGTTCGGAAAGCGGGAGCCTCCAAAAAAAAAAAAAAATTAAGCCGAGGATTTTAATTACGTGAAATCCGACTTTAATCATTTCGCCGGACGATGCATATTCGTCAGGGTGGCCAATTATTACCGTTACCTCGGCTGATTTGTTGCACCGACGTGTAATGAGAACTGTCGATAAGAAATCGAATGACGAATGCTTTATTAATTGATTTCCCTTGCACTTGCTAATTTTATCGACTTCAGACAAAGCTTACCTTCCTTAAGTGTGTGGAAATTATTCCCCATCAGTTGCAGATTATTAATTCCACTCTCTTAAAATTAGTGAAAATTCCATAAAATTCGAATAAAGTGTTATGAATCAGATTTTAGAAAGAATTAGAAAACTGTGGGAGAGGGGGGACATCAGCAGACCTTTCTGTAACGATGAAAAAATTAGTGAAAATTTCTTACTGGTTTCGTTATCTTCGTGAGAGCACTCGTTCCACATTTCCATCGGATTTCTCCCGCCGAAACCCGGGAGAATCGGTTCGATTTATCTGGTACCGCGATCGCTGGTGAACGGATTAAAAGCGGTGGCCCGTAATTAACGAGCGGCCGGACGGAAGTCGATTTGAGAAATTCCGGTGGCCTCCGCGGAGCCGAGGGGCCCAGGGTGTTTCAAATCGATCGACGCGCCGCCGCCGGTAAGTACACAGATACGGTAGCACGAAAACATTTATCGGGCGACACTGGACCCCGCGGGCCTCCCATCCCTTTTATTGATCGTCGCAATTAAAAGAGCGCGTCTCATTAATTGCGCCGCTGGCCCTTAATTAGGAACCATCAATTCGTAGAGCCGGCGGCGTTTACGTGCTAGGGCCCCGCGTATGATTAACGAGAAACGGCGGCTCTTGGTGGTACACGGGCCCAGGACCACGATAAATATGGATGTCGTACCTGTTTATCGAAATCCTTCCTCGCCGTTCGATTTTTTCCTGCTGCGGTCTCCGTGCGGTTTCCATCCTTAAGCTTGATACGCACTCAAGGAATTTTGGGGCAGCGTTAAAACTCGGCTTTACAAGCGAAATATCCTGGCTGATAAAGCGATTTAACAACTGGTTTCAGATTTTTCATTTTGCAGTTATTAAATCTCAAGACGTTCGAAGTGGGCTTAAGAAGTATAATAAATGGATAAAATATGTTCTCCCCCTGGTTTTTAAAGTCGAATTAAGTTCTTGGTTTTCACCGAGCATGTAAACTTAATAGTTTACACAATTGCGTGATTTCATAATTGCTGTTTGCTGTTCTTCCTTTTATTGTGCTGTATTTTATTTTAGATCGTACGTGTGTCTTGGCAATAAAATATTTTATTTTTCAGAGAATTTTTCAAAATTGTACAAAATTGGAGAGTGAAGATATTTAAACCATTTAAAAATTCTATTTTCGGTGCATTAAAATTATTATAAAAAGAAATTAATGTTCAAGCAGCTTCCGTGTCTTGCAATTAATTAAAACAATTTTCGATTCATTTTATGATCCAGAAGAAGAATTGCTATTATAAATAGTATATCTATTAGATATCTTTATTATCGAAGAAAGTACTATTAAAAAGCAACCTTGAATATTTAATAACTACGGTACTATTAGAGTGGTTGAAGTGCATGTCGAGTGCATAGACGCGATTTACCACTCAGTCGGTGATTTATTGAATCTATCATAAAATGTTGATTGTTTTCTACAGCTCTATCACGATCTCCCCGCATTGAAACGATCATTAATTCTCCACTTACGATCTCGAAATAAAAATTGGCAAGTGTACAAGAGGCTTTATGCATCCTGCATCTGATGTCGGAGAAATCAACGCACGAACGTCAACTCTGCGTGAGTCCGTGCGTGTTACGAAGAAAGTACCTACTGGCTTCTCGTTTCTTTGGAATTGTCGAAGCCCGTTATTTATATGAACGTGCACGGTGAACCATTTATTTTGACCAGTTCATATATTTCCGTTCGGTAGTCCCTCGGATCGAGGGGAGAATCCTTCTTTCCTTTTCCCTCTAGATTCGATTCGGCGGCGTTTCTGCTCGGTTGCATGACGCAGGAAAATGCATCGTCCGCGTCCTTTTAATTATGTAGACATGAAAATTAATTAGGTTCGGGCAACGTGGGAATGCACGTCGTGCATATTTCTTCGTACATTTATTTTGTTACGGTTATTACTACTTTGTTGTTCGTATGTACCTTATAATTTATTTGCGATCGACCGGATCCGTAGTTTTATTCAAAGAAGAAGGAGGTCGAAAGTGCCCCCCCAAACCAAATTGAATTTGCAATAAGCCATTCGATAGCTTATCCAATGAAAATACTTTGTGCCAACTTTCAACTTTTTGTAAATTTTTTCAAGCTTGTCTGATATTTATACAATCAAATTGAATTATAAAATGTATAAGATAGATAATAACTTTTACGGATAAATATGGATTTTATGCATTTATGACATAAATCGATTCTCGACTTATTAACATTATTAGAAAAGGAAATACAGTTTTATTTAACTTCTGTTTCCTGGAATTCTTTGGAAGTTTATGTCTTCAATATGGCAGGTTATTTGAAGTAGTGATATCTTCAAAATTTTATAAGGTGGGAACTAAGTTTTAGAATGATTTTATTGATTTATAGTTTACAAAAATTATAAATGCATTCGACAGTCATATTGTATGTCATATTTAAAATATTTCTTAGTTATATCGAGTAACTTCTTTTTGATTCTCTCTTGTATAAAGGAAATGTATACAAACTATTTATTAAAAATATTGTACAATGAAGCTACATTTTATTTCTTACTAAAGTTTTGTTTCTCTTGACCATTGATTTTCTCTAGTAAATTGTTTGATATACTCACTTGACATGTTTGATAAAGATAGACGAGGCTCTTAGATACCACTGATCATTTTTTAACCCTTAACCAAAAAGAAATGTTTGTTTTCATGGTATTACATGAATTATCTATTTTAAAACTGATACGTTGAAACATATTGTTAGTCTAAAAGGAGGAATATAGAAATAAAAAATGTTTGGTGAAGTGGAAAAAGGTAACCAACTGTGCGCTTTGGTATTGTAACACGTCTGGCCACAAACCGACTCGAACTACTTCATTGCCCTTTCTTTATAGGCTGAAAGATTTCAAGACAAATATCATACTATTCACGGACGTTCATGTCTATGAATTTCTTACGTGTATACAATACTGGAATACTCGGACTCTTATAAACCATCAGTAAACTTTATTAAATATTTCTCCTGCAAAACAGTAGTCTGAAACATGAAAGCATTTGATATATCAATTTCAAAATCAATATTTATTACAGGAATGTAGTATATCATAATAACACACAATTTATGTAGCCAATGCTTACTTATTAGAATGGATACGCCGTTAACTATCTATAAACACCCGTTCTCATTATTGGATATGAAATATATTACCATTTGATAGCTGTAAATAGTATATACTCATTTATTGCTTAACAAACAATTCATTTTCCTACAGAAAAAACGATTGGACGATCTAAAAATAAATTTTATAGCTTCCATCCTTGCGGTAATGGCAGACTCTTGCTCTAATTAGTAAGAGTTTGAATACAGATTTACAACCTAGTTACCATTTTATTGTCGTTCTGCTAAAGGCATGCGAGATGGATGCCTGTTTAAAATTATCAACTACAACACTAAAAATCGAATATCATGGACATCTAGGTTTATCTAAAAACGTCCAAGGTAAGGGACTCAATTACTGTGCCCCTATCAATCATACTTATTTTTAAAGCATAATGAATAGTAATAAAGAGACATATAACATATATATTAACATATTTATTTTAATATCTTGTTTTGAATATTCATTATGCTTTAAAAATAAATATAATTAATAATTGGCACCCCCACAGTAATTGGGTCCCTTACCCTAGGACATTTATTTACGTAAGAAGATTAAATTAAGCAGTTTCAGAGAGGCTCAAAACAAGTTGGATTCAGCATCTCATTGTTTCTCTATGAGAAAATGCAGTTGCACAGTCGTCCGCTGGGTATTAAGACAGCGAAGCACGATTAAGGTTTATCCACAACTTAATCTGCACGAGAAATCTGCACTGCGTCGAGAGATTCGCAAAGTCAGGTCGATGAGGGTCGCGAGCTGGTCACGTCGCGAATTCCCAGCAAGCTGCGTGAACTGCAGTGACCTTTGTCCAAAAACTTAGGCGATATCTGGACTCGGATGTTCGAGGAACCACAACGAGAAACAGCACAATTCTACGTTAAAAAACAAGTAAAAAATATACAGTAAATTTTTGTGATACAAAGCTCCATTGTTTGGAAAATCGACTTTGAATATTCAGATAAGCGTATCTAAGGAGATATGGTTGGTCATGAACAGACACATTGCGTATTTAATAGCACGAGTGCTTTGCAAATTTTTAAAAACTTATTTTTCACGAAAACTTGGTATAAAAAAATCAAAATAAATGTTTAACATTGATTTGTTAACATTGTTTACTTTTTCTTTCTCTTCGAAATTCATCGCCTGAAAATTTTAAAAATTCTCGAGCAACAGCAACTAAATTCTGTAATATTTTTCATCGTAGCAACTAAGAAAATAAGAATTTTAAAAGCCAACTGCTGAACCCTTTCATAGTTCATATAATCTACCATAAATTTTCACAAATATATGTTTTATTGAAGGCTTAATTTATTATTTAGGTTTAATTTCATTTACCTCGATCTGGTTATTCCAATTGATCCTAAGAACACGTTCATGCTAGAATCTGCATGAGAATACCTTTCTCTGGCGTCTTTATAGTGGAGTAGCAATAATAATAAAGTTTCGTTCGCCTATTAATTTCTGTCTGTCCGTCGTTAATATGGTTATGAATCAATAATGAGAACGTCAATAGTAGGGAAGAGAAAGTAATATTCGGTGAGCGTTAGTCTGCTTGCTGCATTAATTCAAGCACTTCTATTATAAAATCATAGAACGTACGTTCTATTTCTTCTATTAAGTTACTAGTAAGAAATACAACATTCTTCTTATTTCTATAAATTAATGTAGCATAATCACTTTTAGTATGCCATAGGTCATAAAGGTGACATTATTATTTCACCAGATACAGAAATTAAAATTAATCATAAAGTGATTACCACTTTAATCCTTCTGCTTCCCAAAAATCCTAATAAAATTTGTTCTATTCGAATATGTCGCTCTAGCAATTAATAAAATCGAAATAGGAAAATTAAAATTGATCATAGCGATTGCTACTTTAATACTGTTGTATCCCAACAATTCGAATAAAATTAATTTTATTCGAATATGTCACTTCAGAAATTAATGCAATTGAAATAAAAATCCTTTAATCCTTTGGCATGCTAAAAATCCTAATAAAATTTGTTTTCTTCGAGAATACCTACCACTCTAAAAATGAAAGAAATCGCAATTGGAAATCCTAATAAAATTCGAGTACATCACTACAAAAATGAATTTTCCAGTTTAGGTTTCATTAAATCATTTATTTTGATTCCTTGGGAATTTTTAGAGTTCATATACAACTTCTTGATCGTTCATCGAATATAAACGTGCCCTAAAGAGACGATGGTTATCGATGAGATCTGCTGCGGAAAACCAGGAAAGTGATCTATAGAGATCGCGTTGTAGAGAAAAGAGGTTCGATGGACTGATCCTCTGGAAATTCCGCGGACTGGTTCTGGGGAGTTAGGCGAGCTGAGAGTAAGATGATGCTCGTGGACGATAATTGGCCGCGTTCGGTCGCGTAACGTGAAATTTTTCAAGCGTTCCAGTCAGCTGGCCGACCCGCCGCTGATGGTCCCGATGCAGGAGTCATGGTTCAGAGGTCCGATGCGGGTCTTCCGCACACATCCATATTAAGTGGCTCACTTTCACGTACGCGGCCGGACACTGAAACGCTCTGAAACGAACGGACACAGAGAGCCGTGGCCGACGTCGCTGCGCCGCCGCGACACGGCCCTGATCCCGCTCTGATCGCTGCAAAAATATCGCATTTCTCAACCGCGTTCTTCGTACGTGGAACACTATACTCCGTGAAGTTTTTTTCTGCTCTTCTTTTTGCTCGGCACCTTCTCGAAGTTTGTCGTAGATAATTAACCGACTTGCGTTTTTTTTTAGACGATATTTACGTTATCAATATGTGTTGGCCTTTTTGTTGCTCGGCGAGAAGAAATTTGTTTTGCACCGTGTATGATGCTGCAGATATGGTACAGGTTTTGTGGCGTTGGATTGAGCGACAGCTGTTTATTCGGAGTTTATTCCCTTTTCAGATTTAATGTGTAAATGCTTACCGAAGGATTTTATACAAACACTTTTACTGGCAGATTATAAAAGTTTAAAAATATCAATGTGTCCAGTTTCAGCTTATTTAAATTGATAAGACGTGAAAGAAATTTGGCTCTTTCTTCTGATTAGATAATTCTCGTTTCCTAACATCGTAAGTCGGTTCAATGAAATGTACACTGGAAAACATCAAACGATATAGTGAAACGACTGTAGAACACCATGAACGCAACTCCAAGGAAACCTTGAGAAAACCCGAAACTGTTGTTGCGTATGAAATGCCCGATTTTTAAACAAACACTCTGTTCTAAATAGCCTCATTCGACAAAGTCAATAACATTGTGATCAATGTATTTTGCCAATAAATGGAAAATTTCTTGATCGTATTACAATAGTAATTCAATGTTTTGGTCGTCCATATTCTGCGTTTATAAAATGGTCATCTCCATTTTATAGTTCTTCTTACCATAATGAATAGTGCATTGATTAATTAACATAGCTTGACCTGATATCACGTAATGCTATCGATTAATGAAACGGTATGACGTTGAAATGACGTTCAAATAAAATCTCTTTAAAAGTAAAATTAGATATCTACATAAAAACTGAAGATTGGATCTTATAGATCAGCTTTCTACCTTAAAATGATAGTCATTCTAGTATTCCAGTAATTCTAGTAATTCTAGTTCGACTAATACTATTTCTTGATTAGAACGCTTCGTAACGTTTGCATTCTAGAATTAGGCATTTCATACGCACCAACCTGATACGTTGAGTAGAGGCAGAACTTCGATCTAAAATATGTACATTCCCTACTATTTTTCACAAAAGCACTAGAATCTTATTCCAGCTCAACAATTCTCCTTTTCAAACGACACAAAGAGAATCACTGACAAGTAAACCATTGAACACCGTATCCACTATACACTGAAGACTCTCCGAGCACATCACTACCAAAACCGAAACCACAAGGAGCAGAAATAAAAAGGTCTCGGCTAGAATGACGCCTGTTGCGGCGTTTAAACCGAGAGAGCAGTGCGGTGACGGAAAGAGAACAAATTTACAATAGTCTGTCATTTTATTTAAAAAGTTGATAAGTATGAAATATCTATCTAAGCTATTTTAAGTAACAGTAAAAAAAGAAAAAATGAATACTTTCGAAAAATTTAACATACATTTATGAAAGCAAATACATTAGAATCTCTTTGGCTCATTAATTCTCATCCTAGCTAAACATTTCATAACAGAAAGAGTAAAAACTAATAACTAGACTGCGGATCTTTTATGGCTCATTAAAATTGAAAAAAATGCTATAATATAAAATTCGATAGAATCTAGTATTTTTATTTCTTTTGGATCTACAGAGACTGTTCCCGTGCAGAATAGGATTTTATTTTCTTAAAATTTCTCTACAAAACTTGGAAATTGCATAAACGTCCGCAGTCTAGTAATAACGCTATTATTATACAGCGAGAATTACAGTCAAGTATACCATGGAACATCATATACGCCAACAGAATCTTGCCAGGCACATCAGAACCAAAACCGAAACCGCAGGGAGCAGAAATAAAAAGGTCTCGGCTAGAACGACGCCTGTTGCGGTGTTTAAACAGAGAGGAGAGAGAGAGAGAGAGAGAGAGAGGGGACAGCAGTGAGGGAAAGACGAGAACGCAGAAGAAGAAGAAGAAGAAGAGAGAGTACAGCGCGAGGAGGCAAGGGGGGAGGATCGGGAGGCCGGGTCGGAGGGATCGAGAGGGTCAGGGGTCACGGGTCGTACGGCATAGCCCTGACCTTCGACCTTATTCCCTTCCAGCTCTTCTCAAGACCCCGCGCAGACCCCTACCAGTTGTACCTAGAACTCGGCTCTGGCTCGCGTTCGACTCCGGCTTCGAGTCTCGACGTCGACTCGTCGTCTCGCGGGAACACGTGGCCGAAAAAAATCGTTCCAAGTGTACTAGCCCCGTCGAAAGGGGTGAGACAGTGTCCGGTGCAACGCAGGGGGTGAAATTCGCGACTTCCGGTGTTCGCGGAGCCTTGACACAGTTCGGATCCAGCGCGCCGGTGAACGTTCGCCGCGCACACCAGCGCAACGCGGGTCTACGTGTGTGCGCGACACAAGTGCAGCGAGTGCATCTGGTGCAGACGCATGCACCGGCAACCAGTGCAGTCTCGTGACAACGTGTAACGACGCATCGATTTGATCTGGACAACGGTACGACGGTGCAGGCCACGCTGATGCTGACTACTGTTGTTGATGTTGATATTGATGTTGACGTTGGTGTTGTTGATGTTGTTCTGCTGAAAGATTACGCTGATTGTCCTGAGTCGTTAGTTGTTGGTTACACTCGGATCATTCTGATCGAAACGATGATAATGGGTTAGTGGGTTTGATTGGAGAATTCCAGCGAGTGAAAATTAGGCTTAGCCATGTGCAAACACCCAAATAAAAATTGCTTTCTCACAAAATTACAATCGATACAATTTTTAGTATATGAAATTCTCACCTGTCACGAGGGGGTCGTAAAGAATAGAACTTTCGGAAACTAATTTACGAAACTGAAAATCTTACGCGACCTTTCCGAACGTTTCATTATGCTAAACGTGGGCAGTTCGAAATTAGTAAAATTCGCAGTGCAATTACAAGTGTTAAGAGGTCCACGGAATGTCGCGTGAACGGAGAAAAAGGAATCGGGTAGACGACAGGAGCGGGAAAAATGGCGTCGGTGAAAAGGCTTCGAGACGTAGGAGCAATTTGTCTGAATAAAAGCTTCAAGCGGAACGATACACCGTCCGGCGAAACCGATTTCTTTCTTAATGGAAGCCACGGTTACGTACGGCCGCGCGATAAAGCGGCTTTACTGCCGATATCCGGAATAATTTATTGTCATTACATTCATCATGGTGACTGTAATGCGCGACACTCGCGGTCCGAGAGAAAGCACTGCATCTGGAGTAATGTTACTAGGTACTAACGCCGATTTACGAGCGACATTTGCCCATGCGTTTAACGGACGCCGTCGACAACAGATAATTTCACCCGATAATGGACTATCTTTCTCATCAAAGGGAAATCTACCCTCGCCGAGCAAACTCTCAGAAAAATTCTTCTACCTGTGCCGCGCGAAACGTATCAGCACAGATTGTGAATCCTTAATAAAAATCTTCTTCATTTGTTTTTCTTCTCTTGATGATTTTAATGTGTCCAAAATGATGGAAGAATTTCACCTACTCGCTTTTGTCATAAATGCAGAGATTACTCGCCTTCGATTTTATCGATTTGTAATCATTTTTAATAAGATGTAATTTTATGTAATGATTATTTTAATTTATATTAATGAGTGTTTCTACTTTATGCTACTAATTTTTATTTTTAATCATATTAACAAGTATTTAAAAAATGTTCATTGTTAAAGTAGGTAGACAGGAATGTGTACACCCACAAAAGATCATTTAAACAAACTCTTTCACTTTGAATGTGAGTAAAATTACCGGTCCATCCGCGAATCGGAAGCAGTAACAAAGGGATCATTTCCCTTGAAATCGATCCCCGTCGATTTGCCACGCAATCGATCACGACGTCGCCTCGTGTTTCGAGCATTCCCAATAATCCATCGCGTTATTTCACCGAACCGCTCGCATTAAAATGTAAAACACGTAGCTCGATTTCCTCGGATAATCGCGCCGCGCGATCCTCGTCGTTCGCAAATAATCTTTCCAAAGCCGGCACCGCGGATTAATTACGGGAGTAAACGACGGGGGTATCGCGTAATCGTAAATAAAAGCAAAGCCGATGGGGGACCATCCAGGCCCCGTGATTAATACTGTTATCCCCCGAGGAACGAGCGGCCGTTTGGCGGTTTATAAACTGATCCTAGATAAACGCCGTTTCCGATCCGAAAGTGCTTCATTATTGTGTCGTACTCGGCGTACGGTAATCCGTTTCATGTTTTACCCCGGCCAGATCATTCCGATTCCATTCTCAGGCGTTGCATTGGCATCGTCGTTTGTCGTCGTCGTTGTCGTTTTAGGTGTGAGCTAGTTGATGGACGATATAATTAAACCGGCGAGAATCAGAGGAGCCAATGTGTTATGATTGACGTTGCCACGATTTTTACCGGACGAAATGTTTCCATTAAACTTTCATTATTGTGAAAGAAGCTCTCCGGGTCGCTCGAAGTAATTGCATAGCTCGCGATTGGTTTTATTGAAGGATTGAATGACGGGGTATTTAGGCACCGAGAGCGAGAAAAATCGGTACAGGAAATTGGTTTTTTTAATGGGACATGTGTTCAGACTGGCCGGCAATGTGTTCTATGTCAGCTTAGGCAGTTTTCACTTCGGTTAGAATGATCTTGAGCGAAGAGAATTATGGATATTTTAACTTTAAGGCTTAGTGCTATTAGATGTTCTGTAGAATTTTGTGTAAGCATGCAGAGGTATCATTTTTTTTAAAAACCTTTCGACTTTTGAAGTACTTATCTTTATTCAATTTAAAATGTTATTGTATTTATTCATGTTTAGACGATTGTAAACGATTCATTAAAGAGAAAATTGTTATTTTTGATATTGCTTGTAGCAGTCTTTATGAAGTTAATATTTTTAAATTTAATAATAGCCATGCAGTAGCACATTTAAAAATATTTTAATAGTTTGTACATATATGGTAATATATTTGTTCAAAAAATCAATTTTTGACATTATCATCTTATTCATAAAATAATGAAGGAATTAGTATGCGGTGAGTTTTTATTTATTTTATCAATAGAATTAGTAATGCAAAAATATACGAGAAATACCATTAAATACTTGTTTGACATATCGATGTTACACATTATTATCTAATACATAAAACAACAGTGTAAAAGCTCGTATTAATAGATTAAATAAAAAAGAATGAGTAGGCTACGAGGCTTCATTCGTTTGATCGATTAATAGTATTTTTATTGCAAAAATAAATTAGAGATGCTATTATAGATAAAATATTATTAGAGATAAAAATATTACAGAAGATCGTATTAATAGATGTATATATATATATATATTCTGCAAGTTTTTATTCATTTCGCGAATTAAAAGAGTTGTTGTTGCAAAAATAAATGAGAGAAAAATAGTTAAACATAATATTCTACTTGATTTATAGACGAAAACCATAAATATGTCAGAAACGCATAAACACTCTACCTTCGGTATACTAAAAACATGCACGCGTATCAAAATTACCTGGCAACTCCTTCCACGCAAATAAAAGTCCTGCATGCAAATTTATGCGACGTCGTATCGTAATTTGCGCAAATTTAACACCGGCATGCCCTGTTAATTGTGTCGCATCAACAACAATAACTGAAATTTGTCGGACACGAAAGTCCATCGTGGCCGCAGCAACGAGACAAGAAACATTGCCGAGGATGGGCAGAGTGAATCGTCACGTTGATCAACAGCGAAGAGAGAAAGAGAGGGAGAGAGAGGAGCCCGAACATGTCTCTCGTGTGTCTGTTGTGTGGGTGCGTAGGTGCGTAGGTTATATGTCGTAGAATACGCGTGGCTCGTGAACGACCTTAGACTATGGTTCGTTAGGTGGGATCTTCCTCTTCATCTACCACGAAGAGAACGAAGATGACCCAGCGTGGGCGAGGGCCACGCGTCGCTAATTACGAGCAATCAGCCGCGGTTCTATGCAGATCCGGTCTCCAAAGGGCAGCCGGAGAAAGTGATTAGAGGATCGGTTACGTTGCTTCATCGAACAGATTTTCTTAGACGAGCCACGGTGGTCTTATTCAACAGGCGAGACGATGAGACAGCTTCTTTGAGAAATGTAATTAGCCGGCAGTGCATCTCCAAGGGGAGTTAAAGTTGAAAAAGTAAAACTAGAATTTTTGGAAAAATTATACCGTGTCCTGTGAGTTGATGTGTACGTTGAAAACCAAAGTTTTAGTGACCTCCGAGAAATCAGCCATTACTTCAAAATTAACAAATACTTTTAGATTTAAAAAATGTGTTAATCATTTTTCTGTAAAAACTTTCAGTTTTTGAGAAAAAAATTCCCAAACATCACTTTTTTCTGTCTCCTGACTGTGAGTGCCTCAGGTGGTCTTCTCGTCTGGGGGGCCATTTTGTAGGCCTCGTTTGGAAATTTATGTAAAGAAATCAGAGGACTGTTTTGTATTGAGGTTCTGCACACATATTTTCAATTATTTCGACTACACAATATCATTTTTAGAAGTCAAAATACTTAAAATTGCAGAAATTAAATGTTTATCTGAAATGCTTCTTAAAGATGTTTTTGAATTATTCTTTTACTGAATCTATTTTACCGTGTAAAATTAATTAATTATCTCTTTTAGAAATTTTCTAAAATACAATTTCCGAAAACATTGATTTCCTGAAAAATTGTGTCACTAAACAATTTAAAAAATTGTAGAATCTTGTCTGGGTCAGATAAACACAGTAAAATATTGTTCCAATCAATTGGAACCTACGGGCTGGCATATGCTCATTTTTAAGAAATAGTGCGCAATAAATGTTTATGTAAAATAAAAATTTTCTATGTCGATTGCAAGAAATAGGGACTGCATAGACGTGCGTTTTTTCCTCTAATAATTGCAATAAGTCAAAAAGGTGACATTTTCAAACTCTATTAATCTCTGAACTGTTTTAAATTGCATCCGCTCGCGTTTGCCATAAATGCATAAAATCTAATGTTGGAATAACATTGCAGTTGAAAAGCATGAACTATGTCATAAGCAAAAGTAACTTGGAATAACACAGGGAATCGAATCAGTTGTGATTCTTGATTTGAATACATTAATATTCATTTATGAATTGATTAACATTTCTTCTATCTGCTAGACGTTTATAAAACATAGTAGGTCAGAATCTTGATCTTTTTTTTTTTTAAATCGTTTATTCAAATTGTTCGGAATACGTTCATACTGATCCGTTTTAATGCAAACACTTTTAGGTTCGTCACAAAAAGAACAATTTTGAACAAGGACAAATGATTGCGCAGGTTTACTCTGCGCGCCTAATTCGTAAGACGTAGTGTTAGTTTTACTGTTGCCGGGAAAAAATTAGGTCGAATGGTGTAAAATCATTCCAACCTGCTTTAGTGGTCCTACGGATTTAATCACACTTCTTCCGAATGGTTCATTTCACTCTTCAGTGATTCACTTTGGGTTCAGTGGACGCTCGATTGATTTTAGTAAACGGAACAGTTTATTACCGTTTACTTTTCCCTACAGTATCTTCTCTACGCCTCCACTTGCAAGAATCTCATTTATACCATATTGTGCAGTTTCTTAAACCCTACAACTTCTCTAAGTAACATTTTCTCGTATTGTTTGAAATAACCACTGTATAAGAATACGAATGGTCCGAAGATTAAATATCCCTTATTGTCTTGTTAGATCGATCGTCAACGTTTATCGACTAGTTGCGAGTGCATTAGACCTTCGGCGTACGATTCTCATGACATTTCTTTACCAGTGGCAGTAACGATAGAGGAAGAAAGTTGTTGTGCACCGTTCCAGAGAATGTTCGAATCAGAGCTCACCTTCGTGATTCTGGTTTTCTCGAGGTGGCCCCTACCAACGCCGCCTCCTGAACCTCCACCAACTCCTCGAGGTCCGCCCACAACGCGTGCTCCTTCATTCCCTTACTCCCACGCCACGTGCTCTCGTCCTTCTTGCCTCTCTGTTTCTTTTAGTCCACCAGGAAACCACGCATCCTCCATCCATCACGAGCATCTTCATTCATGACTTCTTCGTCTGATGAACCTCCTTTAGCGCTATACAGGACGGTCCTAAACTAACGTTGTGTTACGAAAGTTGTGTTACATTATTAAAACTGTGCTACATTATTGCAGCTACGTACAGTGGGGTATTTGCCCCGAAAATCCGGTCAAAAGAGAATTTTTTGATCGGAGGAGGTTATCCTTGACAAATTTAAATTTAAATTTTGAAATTAATCTATTTCAAAGTGAAAGAGTTTGTTTAAATGATTTTTTGTGGGTGTACACATTACCTACTCTAACAATGAACATTTTCTAAATCAGAAATTATTGAAATGTTTAATAGGTTAATGATCATAATAAGATTTACATATTGAGACAACAGTTTCCTCAATGTAGCAGTAGGATACCGTTGTGTTAGCATAGGTGTTTTCCTGTGGAAATATTGAGGATTTAATTATGTTGTATAGTAAATTGTAACAAATAGTGTTTGTTTCGGACATCTGTGTATTCTTGAAGTAAGTAAATGTACAGTATTTTGCACATAACCTTAAAATTTTAGATTCATATAAAATTAAACTTTATCTTTTTTCTTTTATGAATTAAGCATGGCAGAAACGAAGAAACAAAAATATACGCAAGATCAATTGAAACAAACTTTTGAAGCTGTATCGGAAGAGTTAGTAATTCTGTTGTATTAACTTCCGAATTAAACAAAACTTGTTTAATTTTCCGGTGGTTTTGCACGTTAAATAAAGAAATACCGTACCGCTACTCTTTAAGCGCCCGAATACTGGGACGTTTACCTCAGATTGATACAAATGAAACGACTGGGGTGCGCATAATAGAAAGTAGAAAGTGCAAGAACGTTCCCGAACCGCGATTCCTCGTAAAAATGTCGTGTCGATGGGAGTATTCTCGGCCGAACTGCCCGAAGCGTGAAACGAACTGTTCCCACATTTCTCTATATCGCTTGACCATGAAGAAATAAATCGTCGGATCGCCGCGCGTCGATCACTCTTTATCTTTCAAACTCTGACGCGGAAACGTGTACAGTTACGGAGGCGTAACGTAACAGTTCTGGGATGCGAGAAAAACCGTGGAATTTCGAAAGAGCCCATGCAAAATGGAGGGTAAACGCGTTTGCCGAAACAGCGGGCAAAAGAATCTCGGCTACTCCGCAGAACGTGGAACAACGAATCGTAGGATTCCAGGGTAAATCGATTCGCGTCTGTCGAACCGTGACTCGAATAGTATAATTGCAGTCAGTGGAATTTTATAAAAAGGTGCTGGCCGCTTCGAGGAATTAGGTTCCCGGAACAAGCTCGTTCGCCAAATGAACGTGCTCTGCAACGTTTAGTACGATAGATAAATAAAGGTAGCGCACACGTGGACGGAACAATTTTAAAAGTAAAATTACTTAAAAAAGTAGTCGAAACCCGATTTTCCGATCGGTTCCCGTGCAAATGGTCTGTCTTCGAGAACGTAGTTGATAAGGGAGTAATCGCTTCGATCGACCGCGTGGTTTCCCGAAGGGTAAAAAATCGGGATCGATGGATCGACCACGGGGATACGAGGGGTCATTACGGGCGAGCGGTTGCTAACGCGAAAAACAGTAGTCGTTCTGCATGCGGGGAAACGACGACACGCCTCGTCTGCGAGGCAAACAGGCCGGTACACAAAAGCACGGACTATATCGGCACAGGATCGGCGCGAAAATAGTACGGTTACGACGTGTTTTATGATCCGCGCGGGTAAGTGCGCGTTCCTTTCTAGCGGCAAAGTGGCAAAACCATCGTGATAAAGGAACGCAGACCCGTAGGAAACCGCCAATGGTACTCGCGATCCGTGGCAGCAGAACCGCGGCCGAAGGGAACAAGGAGGGAAATCCGCAAGAGCCGGCGGTTTTTCGTTTCTGTCTGCCTTTTTGCCGGGCAAACGGCTCGACCGGGGCCGCGCCTAGCATAGCCTAGCATAGAGATAGTTCCATCCTGGCGTTATAAAACAGTAATCTATGGTCTCCTTGGCGCACGGTCCGCCAGAGGTCGAGAACGACCGGAATCCTGGCCGGCTTTCCACAGCCGCGGACGATTATCCTGATCTATTCGAGGAATACTAGCTATGAAGAAGTCGCGAGGCCGTCTTGATCTCCGGACGATCCGTTGCTTTCGATCGCTACGATCGGGCTACTCGTCCAACGAGATATGTCGCTCCTCGACGCTGATTTACCGCGCTAAATGCTAACACTTGCATTCATCTTTTTCGTTTTCATTGACCTATTGATCAGCGATTTATTTAAATTGATTCTCAATGGGACAGCTATTGCGAGCAGGTACCTTCAAGAACGTAATTAAACAAATTTCAATTGGTAGCTGTTCAATTCGATGCTATCAGAAAAGTATTTAATAGAAGGTACCTTTAAAAGCATACTCGAAAGAATTTCAATTTGTAGCTGTTCAATTCGATGCAGTGAAAAAATTATGATCCCTGTTAAAAAAATTGAGGCCTAACCTCGAGATCTCTAAAAACAATAACATTAAAGCAAATATTTTTATGGCATCGTGTGCAAACGTTAGGTGACTCACCCTGTATATATTTAACATTTACGAGGTAGACTTGATAAGCGAATGAACTAATTGTTAAGTGAAAATTTATTAACAAACATAACAATTACAGTACACTGTTTTCAGAAAAGAGAACAAATGAATGATTGAGTTAATTCAGCTAAATTTGAACATTGAAACGTTGGGACGTTAAAAAAATTGAACTGTGTTTGCGTACGTTGAATACAGTGAACTAGTGGTAGTGCTGTTTTAATCTTTGACACTATTTGACCCTCGATATAATATAACGTCACATTAATGATACTGAAACATCGAACGAAGGAAGACTATAAAATGTTCAGTCTCGACTGGGGTTTCCATTTTCTGCCGGAAGAGTACGAAGGTAAGATATTTCAATTCTCTTTGCATCTCCAGGTAATTTGCACTGACTATCTTCATTATCGCTAGACAGCAGATTTGCATATTCATATCTCGACGTAGTATTCTTTCACGTAACCGGAATTTAATAAAATCTTCCTTCTTTGCGAAAGGTTTAATTAAATGACGAATAAATTGATTACTTTATTGAAATTCTTATTATTGTAGATAAGATACCTGAATACTCTCTACCTTACCTTTAATGTTAATCACGAGGCATCGGATGTTTAGATATTTACACATATGCATATATTTTAATATTATTAATGTTGGGAGGACTGACTATGAGAGCTGAAAAATGAAAAAATTATTTGCATAGATAAACATGTGTTTCTGATACGTTCTTTTAGACACAATATTTTTAATAAAATATTTTTATTAAAATACTGCACTATTATATCACACTTTATTACATTATGCGTAAAATACATGGTGATAAATTTTCTATTATAACTAATCACTTAGTGCGTTCATATTTAAGTGCTAATAAGTATTATCCTTTGTAATGTTGTAACTAAAATAAAACTTGGCATCGACTAGTTCACCACTCCTATTCTAGTAGGCAAATCGGTGATTAAACAGGCGTCGACTAAGTCCACGACAACCTATTCTAGTAAACAAACAAACTCTCGGTTTACGCATTAACTGCCCTAACCCTCGGCTCGTAACAACATCAATCATCACGGCGTGTACAGAACTCATGCTTCCAGGAATCGAAGTGACTATTGTTTTAGTATGCTGTATCAATCTGCAGAATTCAGAACAGACTTTTCATATAGTGTTAATTGACGCATTTATGGCTGAATACGTCGGCCGATCGAAGGACCGAGGACGTTGAAACATGGAGAAAACGAGTAATCGCGCGGTTTCATGGATGCTGTACTCGGGCACCGAGCCGCCTCATGCTGCGCGGTTACTATACCACGGGGTTTCGGTATAACTTCCGAACACGTGGAGAAAGAAACGGTCGTTCGCGATCCAATGGAAAACTTGGTAGCAGTGGTCCTGCTGTGATGTTTTCTCGTTTCCAACGTTTTGACGTGTCTCGACATACCGAGTCGTCTGGAATAATGCATAGTACTACTCAGAGACCAATTAAATCGTGCCTCAACGAGAGCCCCTTCATTACAAACTCTACTGATTTAATCGTTCTAGATACCGCCATGTATTGGTATACATTGTAGGCGAAGGACTGTAACTCGTCGCAGTCGAAGAAACTACGTTGCGAAGACTTAATTATACAAATATTTGTCTCATCAATATGGAAAGAATCTTTCGTTTAATTAATTATTTAATCTCTATTGTTTTCAATGACCTTCCCTCATTAGTCTAGCCGGCATAATGTCGCTTCTGCCGCGAGAAGCGTTTATGCGAGCTGACAAAATTATTTCGTAATCGTAGTCAGACATCTAGTAAATTTTTGTTTTTTAATTGTCTTATCAATTACGTTGGAAAATACAAAAATCTCAGTAACTGTAATTTCTGAAAAATTATGAAGTATGTTAGGATGGTAGAAAGCTAAATTGTTTGTTGAATAGTATTTAAATCTTCACATGTTTATGTAAAGTTACATTTTTCAATAAAATAATGAAAAATAATGAAAAATTGTATTATTAAATCATATTTTAACGAATGTCGTTGTTAAATCAAAATTTTATTTTTATAAACTCTGTATTTTTATTAATACCATTAACTCACCAGTAACTTCTTTATTCATAAAGGACGCAAATGAACATAAATAACCAACGAACATAAGTGTGCATACTGTAGGTGCTTGCCGTGTTTATAGAATATTCTGTGTAATAATAATTTGTATGTCTTCTAAGTGACGTAAAGTTTTAGTTTTTAAATACATATAGTATTTTTAAATCCACTTCCTACAATAATTTATTGATTTTTAATTACCGATGACATGAGAATGCAACACCCTAGCTATGAAATTATTTCTGAGCCACATCAGTCCTGCTAGACCTTTCTCCTCGAATAATAATTTCTCCTTCAATAATAATTTTAATATATATTTACAATAATTACAAGTCAATAGTTTATAGTCTTCTACTATTTCTACTGTTTTTAATTGCACATTTTCCTAATCTTTCATCTTCGAAAGAGAATTTTTAACTTAATTCATCAGCAGTAGATAGAGTGTTAAATAATCATTTAATAATAATAATAATTTATGTTTCTTTATATTTGATTCACCGAGATGTTGGAAAGCACTGTACCACTGAAAAGTAACGAAGCCATTCATATGCGAGTTCCTCGGGATTCCTTCGGGTAATATTTTTCTGCACCGTTTCCCTGATTCGGCTTCCTACTTGGTAGTCAACAAGTCCTGCCCCGTTCCCTTGATTTATCAATGTAGTTCTAATCAAGAGAGTATTCGCGCTAGCGACAGGACGCGCGACCAGGGAAGCTGTATTAGTTAACCTTGTCAGATGGGTAGGTAGCTACCTTCTATCTGGTTGTGCATGCTAAGTAGCTGCTTCGTGGGTGGTGCTCCTGACTACCACCTACAGTTGCACTCGCGAAGCACGTGGTATTCGACGATCGATCGATCGATACGCGTTCCATCCCCGAGTGATTGGAATTGCTACCCCCACTTGCGCGTTCCAGATTGTCGAACACACCGACCGAACGCGAGAAACCACCTCCAATTTCGATCCTCCGCTCGCCAGGTGCATCATTCTATCTCGTACCTGTTCTTTTGCGCGTTCGCACATCATCATTTATTTATCGGTATGTTTGCCTTTAATCGTTCATTATCTCCTTCCGTTTTTCGATCATTAAACGAACCTTTTTCCTTTTCTCCTTTTTCAATCTCTCGTTTTATTTAACTTTTTGGTACGGTTCACTCCGAGCTGTACAATTGTCTGTGCAACTTTTCAATTTTAACTCACTAATAAAATTTTACAGATTTCAGAATTAATTTATTCTTCTTTTTATGCAATTTTTCTTACGTTTCATTGTGAGCTGAGAGCTGCGGAAATACATAAAGAAATATTTGATTTTATTTTACTGTTTCGCAACTAATTTTGTTGCTGCTGATTCTCGTAGCTATTTTATGGATTTTAGAATGAATTTATTCTTTCTTCTATTCCTTCGTCTCTTTAAATATTTGGTACGTTGTACTCTGTGTTGTTAGATGCAGAAACGTGTAAACTACTATATTATTTTAATTCGTTATGTTAAATTTATTGAAACAGTTTCGATGTAGGCGATTTTTCGAGAATCGTGGCACTAACTGTGACTAATTTAGTTGATACTAATTCTCCTAGCTTTATAAATTATACTTAGATTTTCATAATTTTATAGATTTCAGAATTAATTTGTATGCAGTTTGTATAACTATGAGCTTATATATTGTATTAATTATTTGTAGAAATGGTTAGAATTATTCTATGAATACATTTATATAAGAAATTATTAGTATTTACAGCAACGATAAACATACTGTATTTACACGTGCGATTTTACGGATATTTAATATAAAATTGATATTTTCTGTCTACCAGTTTACCGTATTAGGCGTTTGAAAGATTCCGACATTCTTCCGAGCGATTCGCATAATACTAGAGAATCCCCGTGCGTTCACATTGTCAGCCACGTTAGACAATGAACCGTAGATCCCACGGGTCTCGCTCGAAACCTCGATCGATTTGATTAAAATCTTTCCATTGATTTCATTCGAATCCTCGGTTCCGACATCTAGGGCGGTCCCTTTAATGACAGTATACGGAAAGGGTTGCATCGTGGGCGGTGCGTACATCTGCATTTGTTCGATTCCGCCGTTTATCCGTCTACATGAACCCGCTATCTTCGATCTAACGATGCATTCGTTCTGTTTCAGGGTCGGAGAAGAATGGTTTCCCCAACGCCGGTGGTTCCTACGCGTGCCGATTTGGTGAGTGCTTTGAAACACTAATTAATTATCAACCTGTCCCCCGAGAAAGCTTTAATCACTGTTTCTACTTACTTCCCACTGCTCTCTCATCTCGACTTACAGTGGCCGATCAAAGTATTATGAATAGTTGGGAAGATTCCTGAAATATAGCTCCTGTTTTTATGATTATTGTATTATAAGAGTGTAAGATATTAAACATTCCTAAATGCATTTATATTAATCATTAAAATAAAGTGTACTCTCCTTTTCAATTCAATGGAAAAATTTATTAACACGAATATTAATTGACTAGAAATTCACAGCACGTTTGAAACGGTACTTTCAATTACTAAATTACACGAAAGTGGAGCTGCCTCTTTATTGCAACAGTTATTGCAACAACTACAGTGTTTACTCGATATATGTCCAAAACATGGATCTAGCCAGGGTCACATATCGGCCAGGGGATTCTTTGATCCACGCAGAACGTAGAAGATTATAGAAATTATGAAAGATTATAAAAATTTCCGGGTTTGCAAAGTGTTCCGTTCCAAAAAAAGTTTGGAAAATCCTGGCAGATAGCGACAGAAACTTTTGCAATGACAGAAAGTTGAGCAGAGAAAAAATTTGAGTCGGCTGCCGTGTAAATTTGCATAGCCAATAAAAGGATCTCAGTCGAGTTTCCGTGCAGAAAATCGGTTTTCCGAGATAAAACGGCTTCGCGAGCCAGAAAACACGCGGCAGAACGTTTTCAAGGAATGGCCAGATTCGTCATCAGGAGGGTCAGTAGCGAGGAGGCTTGCGTGCAGCTAGGATATGTCGTCTTCCTCGTGAGATAACAAAGCATTCCTATCCCTTGGGCCGGCATGGGGCTCGGGCGCATAGGAAAAGTTGCTCGCGTGGTTCGTGTCGTGGCTCGTTCGATTTACATAAACACGTACTCATCGATTGCCGGACCAGATTGCCCGGCGTTATTACTTCTACGACCGGTTAACTCCTCCGTAGGACCGCGAATAATCGTCGGACCCTAATCGTTTCGCTACGCGTCGACCACGACCACGGCGTGTCTCGAGCAACTCGATCGATCGGCAGAGAGAGAGAGAGAGAGAGATGCAAGATACTTTCATGGGTGTTGATGCCACTTTATTTCGGCTACGTGGCTCGGTTACGCGTGATTAGCCTAACCTAGGAGAGATTCGTTTTCTCCCCGGATGGTTGTTCGATCGATCCGGTAGCGCATTAGTGCTCATCGTCTTTGTGGTATACTTGACCGTGTGGTTTTCGTAAAGAGAAAACCGAAATGAGCCATGAAGGAGCAGACGCAACGCTATTTCAGAGAACAGGATGATCACAGCGCGTTCAGAGTTCGTGTGGCTTGTTGTCACTCCAAATGTACTGTATTTTGTTCATCCCAATTTATGACTATTAAAAATTCATTGTTTGAGATTTTTCGATATGTTCTAACAGTAACGTGAAACAAACTTAACTTTATATGTGTACTTTACCATTCGTATAAAGGGAATACGCGGCAATCGCATTGGTTAACATTGAAATAGACTGTATCTTAAAATTAAAAATACAGGATGTCCCAAAAATATACTTCCTTGAAAGGGACAGTTCCCGAAGCCATTTGAAGTAACATTTTCCTTTGCGAAAATGTTCTCCGCGGCTTCGTTGAGGAGTTATTACCGAAAAACACGGACCAATAAGAGCGCCGCTACAGCGGACAGATTCCGACTCGGCCAATGCCAACGCCGCGCTCAGTGGGACCTGTTGTAGCGGCACTGTGATTGGCCCGCGTTTCTTGTGAATATCTCCTCAACGAAGCCGCGGAGAGCATTTCCGCAAAGGAAAAAGTTACTTCGAATGACTTAAGGGATCACCGTGTATAGTACAATCTAAGTGAAAACTGAAGACAGGCCCTTGAAGACGAGCTTCGTACCTTCAAATGGTAAGAATTAAACTGTGGATCTTTATACTAAGTAAACATTTGTTTCGCTCATTGCTAACTTTAGTATGTTGAAAATAATATGACATCCTTGAATTCTTTGAATCCGCCGCCTTTTTTAAATAGCAGCTGCCTATGCATCAAATCTAGTCTAGTGATAATAAACCTGAATCAGTGTTTAACTAATATTTTAATAAATCGGACATTTGGTACGCAGCATGCGAGTATCTGAAACGAAAATTGAATTGAATAAAGAGCTTGTCAAGCAGATCCCGTTTCAGCGGGAAAATCGTGTGAAAATCTACAAGCGTGATACTCCTGGAGCAACTGGACTCGGCCATTTCCCCGTGGACCCAATAAAGAGTACCCCCGCCGATCACGGTCTAATATATTCGACGGCATCGCTACTAAACACTCCCTCGCTCGTTCTTCTACACCTAACAGTGAAGTCGTAGCGGTTGGAAATGCTCGTTGCTGGTCGCGGGTAGCTGACGATCGTTCGAGTTGTAACTCTTGTTGATCGACGATTATCTGTAGTAAATTGCGCCGTCTTCCTCGCGAGCGGGTACCCGTGGCCTGGGCTCGCCTCGCGAGTCCAGATGTAAAGCAGAATAATTGTAGTCATTACTTTGTTAAACAGGGTTTCGCCACCGCCTGTATCCCCTCCTTCGGGCTTCGTCCGGTGAACGTGACGCTATAAAATTTTTAGTGCCGGGAAGAGAGGCGCACCGGTGTTATTGGTACGTTCACACACGAGCCTGTCCCGAGCCGGGGCGTCGTTAACGACATAAAATTGCAGCACTTGTGGCATTTGTTTGTCGTGGCCACCATTCGACCGAACCCGCGCACGTCCGTTTAACCAGAACGAATTGCACGACGGCCCCGCGGTAATGATAGGTATGCTAGAACGTTCCCCCGTGTACGTGTCACTTTTTTTCTCCTCCTCGTACACCTATATACCCCCTGTCTCCCACCTCCTCATCCCCGACACTACATCCCGCTTTTTAGGCGATGCAACTGCACCGGCAGCTGCAGACGAGGGATTTATCGGTCGAGCCGAGAATTTATGGAAAGTAGCTATGGATAGTTGAGCAGCAGAGACGAACCAAGTTTTCGGCGTCACCAGATACTGACACCGGACGAGCACTGCAATTTATGAAAGTGGCACTTGCACGGCGAACGGTCGAGCTTTATTCGAAACTGGACTTTCCGGAAAAAGTTTCACCGTTTTGCGGTTCGACGTTCGATCGATGATGTTCGATCGCGGTTGCGTGGAGACCGGAGAGGGTACTGTGAACAGAATTAGAGCAATTTTCGTGCGTTACTTTCGGATGTTGGGTTGTCGAGCGATGAAGTTTTTAATGGTCGGTTGATTGGGCGCAGTCTTTCATACCAGTTGGGTGTACTTATTGTAGACAAAAGAGGGGAGGGAGGACGAATTGAGGGGAAAGAGTTACCCCCTCTCAGAAGGGGAAGTTAGAGTGAGGGTACGATTCATGATCCGGAGACGCTGACTGTAGATTGCGATTTTTTTTTAAATTAGTGAATTTGCTTATAGAGTGGATCGAAGAAGCATTTCTATGTACCCAATTCTAGAAAAATTTCTTATATTTAAACTGAGATATTCTGGTCAAAAAGAATCGTTGATTTTTCGAAAAATATTTTTATGATGTAGCAGGCGAAAAACGTCTGTGAAAACTTTGAAAAATTTTTTTCCTTACTGAAACCACTACAGTAACTCTTCATCTATATTGGGACCCAGTCGAAAAATTTATTATTTATTGTTTTTTTTTTCAATTTGATTCAATTCAACCGAAGAATTTAGATTTATAACTGCCTTTATATAACTCCAAAGACATTCTTCAATTCATTCAAGAAATAAACTATGGTCAAGGTATTTCGCATGGTAGCATTAGGTTAGAGAGACCTGCACGCATGATGAATACCAAAAAGAACGCTCCCGTGAGTTTCACAGTAAACATTTGTCTATCCTTTTCAATCACTTCTTTGGTTTCGATGACGTTAAAGGATAGTCCGTGTAGCTTGATCAGTATATGCCTGTCCAGAAGATGTAGCAACGTTCGTTTCTGCATTCCAATGTTGCGTTACAACAGACGCAGCTTTAATGAATGTTACCTTAACGGCCTAGGGTTAAGGTCATGATCACATGAGCGCTGAGTTATAACGTACCATTAAAGTATATATGCATGCAATTACAAGTTCGTTGAGTCGCATAGTTCGGCTAAGCAAAACTGAAGCTGCGAACCACACGTCCGGTCAAACTGATCGATTACAGAATCCTGCAAATCCTATAGGATCACATCAATGTTCAATTTTTTCCACTTCTGATCCCATCGTTCAAAAATGTCTTTTCGGTCTCATAAATTTCCGAAAAAATTAAGAACACAAGAATGATTGAATTATTGACGTTACTTAAAACTTAAGAACTGTTGCATCCTAAATTATTGCTACACAATGTACATACTTTTTATCAGAAATTTAGACTGGGTTAGTTTAACCTAATAAAATTTAGTTTACAGTGATTTCTCTGTATATGTCCCCAAGGCCCGTGTTGTTGACATATATCGAGAATTCACTGTACTTAGTAGTCTGTAGAGAAAATTGAATTTTCAAGTTTAATAAAAAAATTGTGTCACGCGTATAGAATCGATTTGGCACTGAAAGTGTGAAACAATTTAATGCCAAGTCTATTATTTCTTTTATTTGTGATTACTATGACGAACCTCCTATTTATGGACCTGTAAACGATTTTTACCACGGTAAGACATCAACACCGATTCAATGAAACACTTTAATAAATTTAGCTAAATTCGAGTGTCATTAAATCGATGTTGACGTTAACTCTGACAAATGTAACTAATCTGGAGCGTCATTAAATCGGCGTTGATGTCAAGTATTACCGTGGTAAAAATCGTTCGGAGGCTCATAAGTTGCGCAAGCCGATGGCCAGTGGATTGTTGGCGACTTATTAAGAGTAACTGTGGAATCTGACTCTTAAAGTGGCAGTGGCGTTTCATGCGTCTTCCGAGATGTTATGGTAGTAACCGTATCAGACGCAACGGAATCGCATTGTGGTTCGTCGAATGGGAGCCGCAGAGGCCGATCAATTATGCCGGTCGATTCCAGGCCACGAAATGTCAAGGCTCCACCTCGATGGAATTCTAAGCCGGCCTCATCCTCGATGTCTGAATATCGGGCTCCGGGGGCCTGATACATGTGTACACGTCGTATGATCGTCATTGATAATGTTATGCTCGGTGATCCCCGACTGGAATACCGATTCGATCTCCTTCTGTACCGAGAAACGCATTGGTTCGCCTGTAATTAGGCTCTCCGGAGAGGAAAGCCTCTTTCAGTTATAAGCGGATTTTTCAGGGGACCGCGATCGCGATCGGAGATTTATGTCTGTCACGAGACTCGCCGTAGCTCGATACTGACTATATTTATTTTAATAATGTCCCGAGAAGTAACGCTGTTGCATACGGATTCGCGTTATTACGTCCTTTTAGTTAGAGGGTTGATACTGTTCGCTGGAACCCGTGCAATATTTCAATCCGGTTCACGGCTTATGTCTTATTCATTTCTTTGTTGCCTAGCAATCTTGCTTCATTTATTCCCTCGAAATTATACGTTTATAACCTTTGTATTCGCATATAGATACGCGAAGGCGTAAACGTCACTCTAGACCATGGAAAATTCGAATTAATTTAGAAAGTGAATTTTTAAAACATAAAAGGGTTTTTCCATCTTAAAATGGTCTAGTGACGTTTAGACCACCCTGTATTCAGACAATTTTTAATTTTCCAAATTTGCTGGTGTTGAAAAATAAACATAACAGTTTATGCGTTGAGGGTTCTACATCGATTACTTTTCACTTAAGATTCACAATTTTATATTTACTGTTTCACCAATCCACCAATGACTTCCGTAAATCGTTACTGTTTTCCAAAATTCTAACCTGAAAAGCATCATCAATCAATTTTTTTCTTTAATTATTGTAATCAGTTGAATATCGATGTGCTAAAAATTGTTTAATCCTTGTACAGTGTTAATTTTGTCAAAAAATCTTAATCAATTCTGAGGTACTTACTGTAACCTCTAATTTAGCGCGGAGGTGATATTTCAGCGAAATGTTGAAACCTTCACGCAACATAAATAAAAATTCAACAGAAAACCGTGAAGAACTGAGAATCTGCCTGGAATTCTGCCGGCGGAGGGTTAGAAAAGAAAACAGTTACGCTGTTGCAGTGTTGGCGATAAATTTCTCGCAAATATCATGCATATCTCCGTCACATATACCGAGACATTACTGTACTTTCACAAAACCGGACACCCAATCTCCAAGAAGCTGTCGGTCCACAAAGTAACAATCATTTTCACGGTTTGATAGTTCGGTATCGGTATATCGCATTGTGGCCCACCCATAAACTCGTGGCACCGCGAGTACGTCACGTCCCTCGCGATAATGCAGCGGACGCGGCTTGGCGGAAAGGCGAGGCCAGATGTAAGTACTCGCACGTACGCACACGCGTGTGCCAAAGTATAATAAACATAATCGCGGTAGCACGATGAGAGGAGGCCTTGGCTGTCTCCCTTCGGTCGTGGCCGGCACGCCCACCGTTGCTACCATCGTGCCGTGCAAAGAGAAAATACAGCCGTGGCAATCAACGGTTTTACACCTGAGCATCTACACGTAGGTCGAAGGCGGCCGAAGAAGGGAGCCAGAGGTTAAGGAAAGGATGGAGGAACAGACCAGATAACTTCTCTCAGCCTCTCCCTCTTTCCTCGTTCTCCCTCTGTTCTCGCCTTTTCTGCCTCTTCTTCTTCTTCTTCTTCTTCTTCTTCTTCTTAATTCTCTCTTCGTTTCTCCTCTCTTCCTCCAACTCTTCCGTCCTTTTGCTTCTTCTTTATCCCGCTGCCGTTGCTTCTGATTCTCGGCAAGTTGCCTCGCCTTGCCTCGGCTTGTGCATCGGGCTCGATAGGACCGAGCACGACCTACGCTGAAGGATTATCGACGGCGCATCTTTCGATACGCTCCCGTTGCCTCGACAGCTCCCGTTGCACGTCCTGGATCGATCCTGGCTGCTGCTCTGCTACGAGTGTCCTGCCCGATGTTGCCTACCTTCCACCTAACGGTTGCTCCGTCGGGTTATCTACGCTCTGGAAGCATGATGATCGATTTCGTGGTCGCGCCGCATGTGCAGATTATCTGCGCGATCCAGATCCTACGGCGAAACCGGTGCCGAGGGGGTCGGACGGAAAAAGTAGAGCTCAGTGGACGTTCATTTCCTCTCGCATGCAACTTTGATCTTTATTTAATCGTCCGGACTCGTTACTACAATGCGGATCTTCGATGAAAGTAGAAAGTCTCCGCAGCAGTTGCAAGAAAGAAGAATTTAATGTGCAAGTCGCGAGAGACTGGAGTTGAACAGAAATTTTCTGCATCATTTAGAAGAAACAGGAATTTAATCGTTATCTTTTTATTTAAAAAAAGAAAGTTTTAAAAATACAAATAAAAATAAAAATTGTTTGAATAAATCGTAAGATGCAGAAGTAGGAAAATAAAAATGTAACAATCGTTACTTTTGTGACAATTGCAAGACACAGAAGGTAAATAAAAAAAGCTGCGTATACATGTAGAATATTTTCTAATATTTTGCTGGCTTGAATGCCTGTTGATAATTGAGATTCTTGCGATGCTGAGGAGTCGAGCACGACGGATCCCACAGACAAAGAAGGCGCCCTGTATCCTTCGAGACGTATCGAGATGTATCGATGATCATCATTCGAGCGGAAGCGATCTCTCTCTCTCTCTCTCTCTCTCTCTCTCTTCGTGGTCACACCGACCGGGTTGACAAGCCAGCGATCGAATTTCTACGGCATTCCGAAGGGCAATTTCTACGACGTAGAATGATTTCCAGACAGATATTAGACTCGGAATATTCAAAGACAATTTTGCTTCAATACTTGTAAATTACAGCTCATTAACTTGCAGAGTATAATTATTTTTAGATACCTCGGTACTTTTCTTTCACTCTTCCAATCGACTTTCAATCATCCAAGATAAAACTCATATGAATACCAATTCGAAAACTTGTAGAGAAAATATTAAAAGCATTCATCAATTTATTATAATTTTTTAAGTTTATACATTATTTGATTAGACACACATTACTGTAGTTGCCTAGGTTAATTGGATTATACTAGGCTAATTACTCAAACCTCTCAGTAAATTATTCATATTAAGTAGCTCGTTCATTATATTTCAGTTCTATATTCAGTATACGTGCAATGAGTTTAATTAATTTGATGCGACCATAGTTACAGTACAAGATTAATGAAAAATTTTAATAGTTCTCACTAAAAAATCCTTTAAACTTGAAAAAAAAAAATGTTCTAATATCAAAAGTGTCGACGAAAACACATAACGTCTAAAAAAAGAAAGTTAATTCTAAAAAGCAAAAGCAGCGAGCGCATAATTCCTAAAAATCTCTACTGCACAAGGTAGTACGCACGCAACGAATCCGCCCCGAAAATCCGGGACAGCAAGTGAGGCGTGACGACCCAGTTAAAGTAGCACAGGCCATAAATCACCGGGCGTCGATAATTATATCGAATAGTTCATTAACGAATCATACACGCGGCGAGAGTTCCCGTGGCAACCTGTGGCCCGGGGTAATTACACACGTTTAATGTCAGCGATCGTTAGCCGCGTTCGATCGTTGCTTCCGCGATCCACGGTGTGCCCGAGCGATCCAAGATTCGACCCGCGCGTACATGCCTTTTCGACAGCGATGTAGATCTTCTGAGAAAGTTGTTCGGGTCGCGGTTATTTGATCAGAGAGCTGGTACCAACGAGTCGTTAGCCGGTACGTGCCAAGATCGAGATTCGCCCGTGTGGACACCAACACTGTTCGAGAGCTCGTGCCCCCTGTATCATCGGCATATACGTGACTCGATCGGTCTTCTCGCACCGGGGTATATATTCCCTTCGATATATAGGGTGGGGTAATAACTATTGCCACTTGAAATAACTCGATCGGATGCTGTTCCGAGAGGGCCCCCAGCCTGAATGATACCCGGTGCCTGCGGTGTGTGTGTGCGTGTTGTGTGTGTGCCCGGTGATACCGATTTGCATGAATGGGAATTTTTTCCTGTGATTTATAGCACGGCCCGAGTAATTGGCAACCGAGTGTGTTCCACCGTTCAACCTTGTTCGGGGCTTTACACCGCAGCTCGATGATTTACATGTTGAAATACGAGGAGCTTTAAAATTGCCAGGAACGAGATCGGTAGAACTGGATCGACTCTACTGAATAAGTTGAGCCATATTGTTACGATTTCAAATGGTACAGCGTTACTTGTGTTAGCTGAAATATTGTTCAGGGTATTTTTGTGGTGCTGGTGTTGTGAGATTTTTAACCCTTTCTGAATGAGGAATTTGGAGTTCTGAGGGGAGAGGGTGGATAAAAAAATATTTGAACAGTAAACTTACAAGTAATTTCGATCCCTGTTGGAACTTTAAAAGCTTGAGCCTGCGTAAGGATCTGCAGTCCGCTAGTAAGGTAGAATCAGATAGTTTGGATACAATAGCCGATTTGATTCTACTGGTAGCCGTACCTGTTCGGTAGCGGACCATTAATTAAGAGAGCAACGTTGCAAGATACTATCTAATAATGTGTTTCATAGTGGTTCGTGAATTTAAATAAAATTATACATTGTGCTTTAAATGATAACTTCATTTTACATCTTTTTAAAATAGAATATTGCACATTGTATTTAATGGTTATATAATGGTTATGTTTCAAGGACACAAGTAGTGTGTATAAAAATAATCACAATAATTATCTACCATACTGCAATCATTTTAGTATTATAATATTTAGCTGATTATAGTGAAGTGGATAAGTATTTAATTCGACAGTATGTACCAGTAATCTACTGACTATAATATTTTAAGGAGATGATTTACTTATTTCGTTATATCTGATCTTTACTTACTATGATTAATAATGCTATATTATTTATTAATACTGCTCATTAAACAATTCTGCTTGATCTTGAACAAGTAGAATATAACCTTGAAGCAATCCTTGCAATATTTTATAATATTATAGTCATGATCGATGTCACTTTTAAAATCATTAGTAATTTAATATTAGAACAGCCCTGTAGAAAACATAAGAACAAAAATAAGTAACATAAACAAAATTGTGAGGGCTCTATCTCTTTTTTGGGAACATTGGAACAGTATAAAAATGATTAAGTATTATTTATTTTTATATAATACAGTCCTAATCTCATCGTTAAACCCAAACCAAAATCATCAAACATATCTCGCATAAATTAATTCTCAGAGCAACCAAAGATCACAAATACTAAAGAGTAAACCCGAGACCATAATAACTACACTAGGATACAAATTCCTAAAGCCTTCATTCTCAAACCCAACAGGTCCAACATCCCCTAAAACTCAAAACAAAAATCCGCTCCACTAAACTCACGAACCCCGAAGAGCAATCCCGAGGCCACAGTAACTAAGCTAGAATACAAATATCTAAAGTCTAATTGTTCGTCCTCATATCGAACAGGCTCAATATACTCAAAAAACCCAAACAAAAATCCGCCCCACTAAAATCAACAACCTCATCCAAATGAACACCCTTCGTAATAAAAAATCACGAACCCCGAAGAGCAATCCCGAGGCCACAATAACTAAGCTAGAATACAAATCCCTAAAGTCAAATTGTTCATCCTCATATCGAACATGCTCAATATACCCAAAAAACCCAAACAAAAATCCGGCCCACTAAAATCACCAACCCCATCCAAATGAATACCCTTCGTAATCAAAGATCGCGAATTCCGAAACCACTCCCAAATGAATCCCGACAGCGATCCTCCAAAAGGTCCACCACGAAGAAGTGAAACCCAGGTGACACGCGATGTTCAGGATCGGCGTCGTATCAGGTGCGAATGATCGTGGCGTCTGGTCCACTCCGGAAATTACCTTGTAGGACAACGAGGTATCTGGTCCGATAGGAGAAGGAGTCAGGCCTCGATGGTTATTTTCCCCGATGGTTATACGCGAGTGTGCCAATATACTAGAACGTTCGCTCGTACCCGCGTAAGATATACGCGCGTTTGGCAGTGGCTGGCGGGGCTGTTACGGAGCACCGGGAGCATAAGTCTATACTTATGGGCTAGGTGGTAGATATGGAGCGGTCGATAATGATCCAATATACTGGTACATCCTCGCGAAGTAATTACAATGATGAGCGAACCGCTACCATCGGCTGGCCTGCCACTCGGGCGAGCTCCTTCAGGAGGCTAGGCGTCGGGTCGGCAGGCCGGTCCTCTCCTTCTCCTTCTTCTCGTCTTCTTGTTTTTCTTGTTATCCTCGTAGCTACGCTTCTCTCTCTCTCTCTCTCTCTCTCTCTCTCGGTCTCCTTTCTCTCCCGGTTCCTCTTGCCCGCTTTATCTTCGTTCGCCTTCTCTTCTTCTTCCTAGAGGCTGCCGGCACACCGAGCTCTGAACCAAGCAGAGCCGAGCCGCGCCGCACCGCGCCGGTACGCGCATCGCAACAAGAGCAAACATCTCTTCGGGGTCGTCACAGGGCCACGGAGTCACGGTGGATAGATCTCGGAGAGCGCTTTCTCGATCCACCGGAATTATCACGGGGGCCACCGTGGGGGTTCACTCGGCCGGAAGTGCGTCATCAGCGGGATACGTGCCCCGATCGTAACGATCCTACGGGATTCAGGACCCCCTTTGTTCGTCAGCGGCTTTTGTATCGGTTCACTCGCGAAAGAGCTCCGTTGCCGTTTTCATTGTCGGACACGATGATCCGGAGATTCGTATCGGACTCGGAGACAACGATTGCGAAAACACGATTCGCGAACTGTTACAGAACATTGACGCGTTTTCAGATTTATTTTAGTTAGTTACTGATAACTGGACTGTGGATTTTATGCGTTTCTAACTAAAATAAGTAAATCAGATTTGAAAAAATCGGAAGGTTTAACAAATTTTTTAAAATGATTAAACGCAGAAATAAATACAGTGTTTTCTCTCTATATGTCGCCAAGTTCCGGATTATAAACGTCGCGGAATTATCCCCACTACCGCGAGGTATACACCGTCAGGGGCCATGAAGCTGGAGACGCCGAGGACGCCGAGGAGTGTAAACATAACACGGCTCGGGTATGTCTTTAGGTGAGACGCCGTGTTGTTGACATATATCGAGGAAAATGCGAGTTGAAAATGCGGAAAATTTTTATTTCTGCAAATCCAATATGCCAACAACCCTATTCGGTCGATGCAACATTAAAAAATATAAAAAAAGGTATTAAAATGCACGGCTGATTGGGAAGGAGTTATTTGCAGTTGTCACTCAGTTCTTGAGAGAATGAATGAATACATAAAGAGGAAAATATAGTTTTTGGTTATACGTAATGGTTTGGTTACTCGTGTTAAAAAGGTGGTTGTTTTAAATTTTTGGCCCTCGAACACCGGTTTCCAGAGCACAGCGCAGCGCAGCATGGCAGTGCGCGCACCGGCGAAGGTTCATTCATCGATTTTTTGCCACCGAAGAACCTGCTGCGAGCTAGATCACTTCGCTCACCGGGAGCTGAATAGAGGCGATACGAAGTGTCTGATTAACGTTGCTTTTTTGTTAGTAACGACCGTAGAGCGGCTCGTCATCTGCCGACGACCTCGCCCTCTTCGTTCCCTTTCCGGTCGACTCGATTATGAGCGAATATGGCTATCGAATTCTACAACATCGCGTTACATTTACAATACCCGCAACCACCGTGTGCCGCCGCGAAGCAGTCTCCCGTGTTTCCCTGCATAATTGATCAGCCGGGATTCAAAATGTTCAGATTTTATTAAGCTCGACGATGAACGGTCCATTATTTCCTACCGCTTTTGGTTGTGCGTTTCTAGCGAGAGAACCGCTAAAAGAATTCTATTCCGGCAGCTCGAAATCAAACGATCTTTGGAAACTCTTCTTGGAGAGACTGTAGGCAATAAAAAAACGAACTTGCACTGGGAACAGAGATTTTTCGATTATAATAGTGTTTTCGACTTTTTTCAAATCTTCGTATTCGGAGACTTTTCTTAACACTAGAACTGCTTAATTTTAGAGAAAATCTCAAGTTCAAATTAATGTTAGAAGAATTATTATATAAACTTAAAGCCCTAGACGAGACTATTGTATATTTATTTAGAATAATAACAGATAACAGATAAAACAATATAACAAGACCAACTACTTTGGACAAGTAGAATAAAATTGATTATAATACTCACTGATAAAATCGAAGAAAATTACGACGTGAGAAATACATGTACATTAACAAATTTTTGTGACGACACGAATCGTCAAACAAATTTATACATTATAATAATGCATTATATATAGTATAATGCGATAAAAAAATTGTTTGAAAAGTCTGTATATGTGCATCTTCTGTGTATAATCTGCAACAGCATGTACAAACTGTATACAGAAAATAGGTTTCCAAAATTTTCGAATTGAATGGAAGTAAATTTTCGTTTCGAGAGAGGAACGGCGTGTTTCGCCGATGTCGAGGATTCTAAGGTTGTCAAGTCGGAGTAAAGTGACGGTTGCGACGCCACTGTAAGTGCATCCGAGGCACAAGAGCACGCATAACGTAGATGCAACGCTCCGTAGCTCCGGATCGCCGAGGGCGCGCTTCTCCGCAAGAAACGGAGGTGAAGGGGGCACGCCAGGGACCACGAAGAGGGGTCTGAAGAGAGCTAGGGGAAGAGGTCGACCGGGATAAACATCTGAGCCCCGCCCGGCACCCGAGGCTGCACCTTTTGTTGCTCTTCTTCATCGCCTCTCTTCTCCTTCCTCGTCTTCTTCTTCTTCTTCTTCTTCTTCTTCTGCTGGAACATTTTGCCCGTTGTACCTTCTCTTCTTCTTTCTTCTCTTCTTCTTCTACCCCCCCTCCCCTCTTCTTACCATCTACACTTTGCCATTTCGCTTCCATTATTGATCACCGATGCGGCTCGCTAGTGTCGATACGCATTTCACACATCTCGCGTTTTATGGCGTTACGCCTCTATCTGGTTTTCCTTAATTGTTATTCCCTTTCTAGCCCTTTATTCGGGGTCGATTAACATTCCTGTTCGAGATTAGCGTCGGATAATTGCGATCTCATGATGCGATTGGAAGAGCGGGGGTTGTGAAGCGCTCTTTTGGAATTTTGAACGGACGACGGACCATTTGTATAACTATAAGCTTTAATTAATAATGTTTTAAAATATGTTTCTAAAGATATTACTTGTACACAATGCAACAGCTATTTGTTTAGATTAACCGCCATAAAATGTGTACTTAAACGACAATTTTGATAGTCTGGGCCGAAATGGACCCAAGCACCGCTGTCGGAGCTGGTAAACCTTGTTATTTTCATTAAACAACAGCTTCGAATTTATTTAGATTATTCTCGATTTTTATTACAGTAGATGGTTGAACGAGGAAATTTATTCCACCATTTTCTATAATACATTTAGATACTTCTAGTAATTCTTAAATTAAGGATCACCTGATTGCGGTAAATTTAGTGCTGAGCTCCTGCTATACTCAATTTGCAAACAATTACTGGTATTTAAGTTTCAAGTTAAATAATAACTAAAACGTGTTCATAAATTTTAGAGTACTTCGAGGCAAGAACAAATGGAGAATTTAAACATTCAGTTGAAAACAACTGCTCACAGTGTGATTGATAAAATATTTATTTGCAACACGACGTGGGCACATATTTTAACAATCTTGCACAGCGGTTACTATGACATGAGAGGTTAATGTGGCACTAATAAAGAGATTCTACAATTTCCTGTAGACAGGTATAATTATTAGACTGTGGATTTGTATGCCTATATTAATTATACTTATTTTTGAAGCATAATGAATATGAAACTTTTTAAAAAATTGAATATCTCTTTAGATGTTAAATTTTTTCATTCAAATCTGTTAATATATTTTATATATCTCATTTTTAATATTCATTATGCTTCAAAAATAAGTATAATTAATGTAGACAAAGTCATTGGGTTCCTTACCCTATTTGTATTCCTAGCTGTCCCCAAAATAGCATTAATATTTTATCAGTTTTCCGAATATGCATATTCCGGTTTCGGTTCAGAAACGAGGCCGCGTCAAAACGAGTAAAAACTAAATTGCACACAGAACGGCCATCTCGCCGCACGAATCAACAAACACTCGGAATCTCATTTCGCCGGGAGTCTCGACAAATAACACTCTGATCGATCCGCTTCGCTAGATCAAATTAGAAATCCATCAGAAAGCTGTTTTTGCCGCGGAATAGCAGCATCGAACGAGGCTACGTTTATCGGCCCCGACCCGGCAATATCAGCGCAGTCGGTCTTTGGATTTGTACCACTTACCGCCGATAACAAGAGCCTTTCTGATTAAGGTTTATTGCCTCCGCGGTGTATCAGATAAGGGCTTCCGTGTTTCTTGTCCCGAGATCATCGGGGAGCGCCATTGAGAAACGGTTCTTCCCGCTTTCAGCGTCCTAGACCTGGAAATACTGGCTACCTTGAAGAACGATGTGGACGTACCTACTACTCCAAACCAAACGAAACACACCTCCAAATAAACAGTCGCGTTCCATATCTAACATAAATCCTGCTCTTGCTGAGCTATTTCGTAGAGAAACGTTAGCTCTGGGAACTTCTTCGATACTAGATTCAACTAGTCAAAACGAGTCCTAATTTTTGCAATGCAAAAATATACGCCTAGAAGTATCTTACTGAATTTTAAACGAACTTCTAGGAAGATCCCAGTGTGGTCTTTCTAGTATGAGGAAACGGTACACCACTTCGGGGTCAAGTTTTCGTTCGCTGGACAGGTCATTTGTTGTTTGCCCCCTTGTAAAATAAGGAGAACAGCGCGTCTGAACGTCGAAGAGGATGGATGGGAAAAATGGTGAGAAAATCCCGAGGACTTTCCCAGGAAAGTTCACCGGAGCGAGGCTCGCGGCCAGTCGTAAGAATAGGGGAAAGAAAGCCAGAACGGAATAAAGAGTGAAAGAGGGATCGGGCACGCACGTTGCACAAAGTGCAATTTCGTCATTTTTGCCTCGTAAAATCCGGCGAATGAACGGCGTAAAAATGAATAACTGGAGGATCGTTCACCCGCTGCCGCCGGGGCGCAGAGGGTACCCCGCGCCGTTGCTCCTGCTCTCTGCACTCTTTCGTCACGATTGCCATCTTTGTCCATCGCATAACGCCGGGGCCGGGACTTGCTCCGTGGAACGATTTTTATCTTCCGGGTAGAATAGATTATCTTTATTTACGAGCAATCTGTGGCATGGGCAAATTGTTTGGGAACAGGAGGGCCGCTTATTTAGAAGCCGTAAACTATTCAATACTCGGGGAGGATCCGCAAGAAACGAAACAAGGGCGGCGACGCCGACATGGAACGACATCTTACATCTGATAGGGCGTTTTGGTTACAACAGTGTGATCTGTATTGAGACATCACCTGGTAAATAGAATACTGTTTTCTTGAAGACGGTGTCGTGGTTCTAGTCACTTTTCGGCATTAACCCTTTGCGATCCTTTGTCGCTGATGAGGCGACATTTAACAGGTGTTTACAAAATTCCGAAGTGCAAACGGTTAACTGACATAAATGGTGTATCTTTGTTTTCTTACTAAATGAAAATTATTCTAAGGAAAACACAGTCAAGATTTTTTGGAGAACAATAGCACTGATATTTTAATCAAGAAATTATTTCTCTTCCTTTTCATTTAGACAATTAGTCCCTGAAGAGGTTAATTCTTGGTGAACTGATTTGCGATTCCAGGGGCGTACAATAGATGTTTCTCTTCCTCAAAAAGTTGAAAATAACGTACAAGAACATCTCTGATCACTTTCTAGCTTAAAAAAAAAAAATGCTCAAAAATTTTATTTTACCTTGTTTCCTCAACATTTTCATTAAGACTGCAAAGAAGCTGTCACCGAACGGTGATGCGGCAGCATGCCAGCCATCACCAATCCATCGTCAGTATATAAAATCTACGATTTACGATCAATAACTCACAAAAAAAAGTGTCCAACTGTCTGCCGATGTTTCTCAAATAATAAAAAAGAAATAATAAAACGAATCATTGACCAATTTATCGTCCCCGGTCGCTAGGTGTCGAGGTGTTAACCGATAAACAAGAGACCCTTAATTAACCGTGAAACGGCTGACGTTCGAAGGAGTGTCACAAATTCCACGGTGGCGGACGTTTTTATGCCCAGGAAATGGGAATAACGGACTGACGCCGGGCAAAACCAGCGCCAGCTTCGATTCGTTTATTAACGCTCGTCCGACCTAGACCGATGTAATTTTCCTTGTCTCTTGGAATGATCCTACGGCATAAATCCTCCTAATTTAATACAATTTCGGGCCTTAAATTGAAGCGCGCAGTCCGAAAACATCGTAAACTCGTGCTGGTCCGAAGAATGAGATGGCGCCGTGCCAACCGTGGCGGTAGCCATCATTGAGGAAAATGTCGAACATCGTTCCCTGAATCGCTAGAATCCACTAAAAAGACCAGTTTTTAATGGCATACTCACGATCAGTATAATAACACGCGTGTACTGTCGTTAAGATCCTAGAGGTAGATTTGCCATTGCCCAAATTCTGAGGCAACATTCGATCGAGGACTTTGAATTAAAAGAATACTCACACTATACTTGTTACAGTGAATTTTCGATATATGTCAACAACACGGGTCTTGCCAGCGTCGTTTATCGTCCAGGAGACATACCCGGGCTTATGTTTACACTCGGCGTCCGAGGTCCCTTGCGGGGTATACCGGTAGTGGGAATAATTCCGCGACGTTTATCATCCAGACCTTGGCGACATATATAATCAATGTCAGCACAAAAATTAAGGAAGTCTTTCGGTCTATATCGTCGCTTTGCAGGCCTCGTTTGGTATTTTTTCTAAACTGATCAAACGATTGTTTTGCATTGAATTTTTGCACGTATATTTTCTATTACTTGGACTGAACAATGCAATTTTTTCAAGTCCAAATACTTCGAAATTATAGGAGTTATAATTCCTTGAAAAGGGGCATGTAAAGAAATTCTTTATTGCAACGTGACAATCGACTTTTTAAAGAAAATGCACAAGAAGAAAAATTCTATTTCTTCCAGGCCACAAGGCCCCCTGTAAATAAATAACTCCGTGCTCCATTTCTGTTAATAGTCGAGTCAGCGATAAACTCCACCGTGTTACTAAAAGCTAATATTTATATACTATTCGCCGCATTCGAAAAGTTTTGATATAGACGAGGATCTAACGATTGCAGGCTATCCTTCTATCCGGGAGTGTGTCCATCGTTCTAATGGCGACGTAACGGACGATCCCGTCCGAGCAGAGCGCAGTAAAATATTAGAGACAGTTGTAAAGCCGGTGAATAGTGTAAACCAAGCACCGTGGCCGATATTATCTTGCCGTTCAGCGGTAGATCAGTCCCGTTCGGAGGTCCGCGAATTCCGAAGAAGTGTCTAAACTGACGGGTGTTTGCTTCCACTGTTGCGTCGGAGATCTCTCTCTCTCTCTCTCTTTCTCTCTCCAGAGACGAGCAACGGGGCGAAATTGAATGGCACTCGGCGTGATTGCAGTCGTAAAATATTAGATATCGTTTATGGCTGTCGTCGAGCGAGCGGGAACTCCGATTCAAAGCGGTGTCAGTTTGTTTCCTTGTTTATTGCTTCGTTGGGCTCGTCAATAGCTAACCAGAGTCTTCAGCTGTCGGTGGAAAAATGCTGAATGACGCCTATTCAGGGTTAGGATTCAAACGCGGCGCTCGGATCTCGCACACCATATATTGCTCGTTCACACCGTCATTATCCTCTTCGACTTATTATACTAGTTTATAAGCAAAGATATTCCTCCTGTCTCTCCCGATTTTTCATATTTGTCCGACAGATAAGTCAATGATACGGGCGTATTTTTATTGTTACTGGTAACGAGAATAGCAAAGTTGAATACAGTAGCACTGACTTATAAGAATAACAGTAGCAGTCTGTCCGTATCTTGCATTTGTCATTAAAGTAAATACAGAAATTGGAAGGCAAACTTATTTGTCTCATTTTGTTGATTAAATCGACACCAAACACGATACCATTTGGATCATGTTTAGAACCTCGATTATCCGAACCAAACATGTTTGAATTCACCATTGTAATCCAGTTCCAACCCAGATGATTTATTATATGAATCAATAAAAACTTAATCTGAAACTGCAGCTGGGTACCAGTTCTTCTATCCTCGATTAGTTTGAATAATCGCGGTTCTAGAAAATCGCGATTTGAACAAGTATCTGTGACTCAAACTGTGTCGTGTTTGGGCTCATTTTAATCGGAAAATCGTTGCGAATACGTTGATAAAAGTTTCACAAAGGAATGATCAGTTCCAAAGTTTTCACTATCTCCTTCACTATCAACAAGTCGAGAACACTGTCGACGGAAGACCACACAAAATGATCTTCCCCTGAACGATGTTACTCACCACGTACACTTGCACCGCGGGGCCGGTACACTAATTAGATTACTCGTCAAACATGTGGCCCGTCCGTTTATCGAGACTAGTAGCGACATAATTAACAAGTTCCTCAAACAGGTTGCGTAATCGTCGCGCGTGGAAAGCGAGCGGATTTTCGAGGCGTTGCGTAAAAAGCCGGGGTAATTAATTCCCTGATCACGTTCAGAGGTGTTTTCCTTATTTTTTTCCCCCGAGGAGCGTAACGTAGACGGGCGACGGCCGTTTCCTTGACCTTTCAAGTGCACGTTTATCCATCTGACCTTTACCTCCGCTGATTCATCGGCATCTGAGGGTGTTACCTCGGCCGCCATAATCGTGCGTGTTCGCATTTATCATCCCATTTATCGTTTCGCACGCGGCAAGATATCAATCGGCCTGAAACAGCCGCGTCAGGACTTGCTAAAATTGGACGAATTTAGCCGCGATACTGTTTTGATTTCCTGCTATAATCGCCTTCAACATACGTTAGCTCCTGCGAGCATAACTTCCGTTTGGCGTTGCCAGTCTCCGGGAGTTCGTAGGAAAGTTTCTGGGTTTTCAAATAATTGCATTGCAAAAATAGTGCTGGTCAAGACGGTTAATATTGGACAATGGAGAATTAGGGTCTCTCATAATCAAAATTGTAGTACACTAATTTTCTCTACTGTATTGCAGGATAGATGTAAACATGAAGTTACTTTAACATTACACCAACCACCGTCGGACAAATGACCAGTTCCAAATTTTTTATTTCACGATTACTGAAATTGTAAAAATGCATTCACTGTAAATAATTATACACGTTTCTCTATTCAAGCACATGTAACAATATCGTAATATTTGCCCTTCTGAACCAACTAATGTTTTCCTCTGAAATTTTCTTCTATCATAAAAAACAAGCGGTATATTATAGATGGTCGAGTTAGTACATTAACTGATTTTAATGATTAAAATTGAATATCTCCTTTTTAATAATTATTATGCTTTAAAAATAAGTGTATTTAATACAGGCAAAGTAATTGGGTTCTTCACGCTACATAAAACTATTTTAGTAAATTTTCACGGAATTCTAGGAACAGCCCAGTGTGATACTCCATAGTCTGAATGGTTATGCGAAAGTTGTATAAACAAATAATACTATCGACATTTGATCACTTCTTTTACTGTTTTGCTCCAAAAAAAAAAAACAAACAACGAAGAAGTAATAAATTCAAAATATCGATCACAATCCGAATTCTCAAAAATGTCTCAATTTTCCGAACTGGGCACAAAAGTCAAACGGACCGAATAAACCATGCATCCAAGTTTCATCACCAATCGAATCGATTTTCGGTCAGGTGTCCGGCTTTACAACACTCGCTTCTTTACGATCGACAGGTGTTCCCCGCGTTATGAAACTGTCTGTACACCGTCGGATGAATACATTAAGTAAGACCACGCACGCGAAACAACGCGTGTATCGCGTACATTGTGTCGTGTTTATGTAGCGGGTGAAAAAAGTAACTGGTATTGCCCCGCTACACCATAATTTTACTTCACGTAACATGCGCGCAGGCAGTTCGCAGTCGACCGATATCGCCGGGTCGTTTAATTGTGACCCATGTAAAAATGGCCACGTGGCACGTCAGAAAATTCATTAACGTGGTACCGGGGGAAAAGAGGGGTGGGGGGTGGCCACATCTCTCGATTCGGGAACGTAAAGTCTCCGGCGAAGGAGTGTCGTGGCTTTCAAACGAAACCTCGTGGAACCACGCGAATTCGTTTCTCGTTTGTTTGCTTCTCTTGCCGGCGCGCCGCGGCGAGAAACGAGGCTGGTTTCGTAACGTACGGTTCATTTCGACGGAATTTACGCGAATGGTCTGTGCGCGGGAAGAGGTCGGGCCCGATTAACGTTCACGGGTTTTAGTTAATTAAATACCTGGTTCGGCGAGGACCAAGCCGTGAACGATAAACGCTATTCCTTTTATTATTCAGTGTTCTCGCAAGCGCTTAAAATAATTCGAATATGCTCCCTCGCGGCGCGGCGTCTGCATGTCCCCGCGTCTTTTTAACCCTAGCGCGCTCTTCGGGATTACACACGAGCTTCTCGGATGATACTTCACCCATTTTCGCTTTTTGCCCTTTCATTGTACAAGTTGTTCGGAGTTTCGTATTTTATGTACTGGAAAAAGTGGATCATTCCGTCCTCCTTTCATAATTTCTCATTATATAAAACCGTTTCAGCGGGAATTTATTCGGTAGTCATTCTTCTATATACCTATGATAAATTTATTGCGGATTTTTATGCGGAATAAATATTGTTTGAATCAATTGCAAGATACCGGGACCATATAATTTTAAATGGACGAAATTTTGTCATAAATTCATAAAATCCGTCTGATCATAATAAAAGCCTTGTAGGCATATACAAGGTTCAAAGGGGACTGACAATATGAAAACCTCGGAAAACTATAGGCAAGCAACGAAGCAGTTTTATAAAAATATGTTTCCCGTTAATGAGCTACCGATCATTTACTGATCTAGAATGAAACGAAGTACGGATCCATCGAGTCCCGGAATAAGAAAACTGGAGAAATGAAGTTTATAACAGACCCAGGATTACGCAAGTCGCGGTACACTAAAAATAAAAGATGTGAACGCCATTTAAAAATTCAATAACGAAACCAACGACCACTTAAGAGAGCTGAATGGAAGACATTGACATTTCCGAGATGGTGCAATTCTTCAGCAGCTGAATATCCCCGCAAACCCTCTCAGCAGGCCATCGTCTCCCCGTGTATACCCCATGAAAACAAGTAAAATCGAACATCTCTGATAGAGGGCTTGTCACCTTCGGGAACCCATGTTCTCGACTTATTAATTGAGCCATTGGGCCGTTTAGCGATCCGTGAAACCGATTTACATCGAATCGGGTCTCGACAGGCGATCGTCGGATCTCGAACGATCCGACGATCGAGCACGTCCAGCGGTGTCGGATCGGCGATCATCGTCCCGATGGAAATACCTCGAAATCGCAAAAATAACGACGCGGTACCGCCGCTTAAGATATCAATCGACGACGCGTCCGAGAGACTGCAACGAGCGAATCAGGGGTGCCAGGGTAACGAACGATCATCCCGTACTACGGTGATAGTCCTCATCTTTTCATGGCTCATTAAGGCCGCGGCACGTCGCGTGTTCGCCGCATACATCATAATAAAAATTCCGTAAAGCAGGTGCCTCTTATCGTTTTTACGCCTGTGAAAGGCCGGAGGGGTCTTCTCCCCATCTGGTGGCGTTCCATCTTCCGCGACGGGCCGTTGTCCTCGTGGCTTTTAGCGCGGGACGCTTTTAAGGCAAATTAAATACGGCGCGCAACAAATTACGCGCGGCGAGCCGAGCTTCTCGTAAATCAAACGGCCAATAAAACGTCCACCGAAACGGCTCGAAAAATCCGACGGGCCGTCCGATAGGGCGCCGCGTCCCCTTTCTCGCCCGGAAGAAGAACATTGCCGAAGAAACGGGCATGGGAGGGGGCAACGGGAACCAAGGGGGAGGGTGCAGGGTCTCTTTTAGTGCCCGGGCCGACGTCTCAATTAAATCTTCGAAATCATCATCGAGACCCGACTGGGTCCGTCGGTTTCCTCGTCACAGTTCACCTCGCCCCCCTCCATCCCTTTTTGGTCCCTGTTTTGTCGACGAGTGTAAATTTTCTTTGGTCAACGGTACCGTGATGCCTATACATGAGCTCCACGAAGGAGCATTGTCCTTTGAGCTTTCGGTGCATCACCACCATAGTGGAGAACAGGATAGTTGCCTGATACGAGGAGACCATTTTTTACACTAAACTTACCAATCACAAAACACATGAAAGTGAAATGTCATATAGAAGGGGAATTTACTTAAACTTTTTAGGATTTTCATTTTAATGTGTGCTTAAATAAAGAAGTCGATTCTGTGGATTTCCTATGAAAACGTTTTTATAATTTCAATAATTGTGTAATAGAAAACTGGTCAATTGTGACCGTGGTAGGTTTAGTGTTGAATTGATCTTGGAAGCAAATTTTGAAACGTCTTGTAACATCACTCAAAGACTAAAAAAAAGTTGCGATAATAAAAGCATATGGAATTGTGAAATACATATAACTCTGAAAATATAATTACTTACTTTTTTGGAAGAAATTGTAAAATACAGCAGAATGTTAATGTTTTCTAATCTAGGTTAGGGTTAGAAATGTCGACATATTATTTGCAACTTATTAATTGCGGATCTTCGAGCAAAATAAAAATTGTCCCCATATATTGTAAGAATAGAAACTTTATTCTTACTTTCATGATGTCAATACGATAAAAACAATACGTCGATAATCTCCAATTGTTTTGATTTTATCGCTGTTTTCAATTTCACCGACTCCCTCTTGTAATAAATACATAATATTCGCAGTTCAGTTGTATGCAGACAATCGTTGCAGGCTAATCAATACACTCAGGCTCCATCTTCTTTCGTCCATTAGGATTTAATAAAACAGTAGGTGCGCTTTTAATCAAATAATAACGAGGAATTCGCGCGAGCTTTCAAAGTAATTTCGATTTGCTTAGAACCGCGATTTGGCATACCTGGCCGGTGTGCTGATTACAGTGTTTCAGAACGCTGTAATCTTCGCTGGGAAATATGATGATTGGAGTCGAAAGCATGAATTAGGATTGATTCTTCGGCGGAGCAACGAGACTTTCGTGAAGGTTGAAAAAACGTGGCGTTGTTAGGGGGCATAGTCTTTCAATTAAAGTTTCTGAACGGCAAAAGAAAATGCCGATTTGTGCTCTGAAATATTTCGCCCTCTGACAACGTAGAATTACAGGTGCGTAGCTATCAAAAATATTACTTTCCGAGCTGCTCTTTTTAATCTCAATTGCATTCAGGAATACGCTCCTCGTTTTGTAAGCTACTTTTATGCTGCTACCACTAAATATAATTGCTCGAGTTTTTTTTTCTATAAATGTAATTAAGACACTCCGAAGTTTTATCGACTTTTCAAATTATTTTCATGAGAAAATTATTTCGTCGTCTGCGATATTTATTGTTTTGTGTGGTCTATTTATTTCTTTGTAACGCATATTACATTTATGGATTCATTTTAATTCTATTCTAATTTTGCTACTAATTCATGCAATCTTCTTCTAGAGTACTCTAATTTTACAGTCATTCATAAATTCGTCATTGAATTCCCCAAATAAGTATCGTAAATACTTTTTTAACCTTACTTGATAATGCGAGGCATTGAATTTCTATTTTCAACTTATCCAATAATTTATTCTTCTTATCAGAACTTTCACCATTATATTTCCACATTAATTAAATGTTTCAAAGAACACAATTCTGCTCTCCTAAAATGACTAAATTTGAAACAACTACAAATATTGAAGATTCACTGCCGGGCATACAATAAATATAAACTATCTTTTCCTTTATAAGAAATTGTGAACGACGAAGAATCTCTAATCATTGTAATCACAAAATAAATAGAAGTGCAAGGGGTTAAGAAAGGAAATTACTTCAGTTAGCTGGAATTGAGATGGAAGATGTTTATTTTGCCGAAAAAATCGTCTATTCATCGCGAATCCGACTCTAATATTGAAAGGGTTAAAATTCACGTCGTAACTAAATTGATTCGAAGCGGTCACAAGCTCTGTGAAGAGGATGCTGAAGAAGCGTCCGGCCATCAAACCGCTGGCAGATCTCGAATAAGACGGTCGGGCAGGGCTCGAGGAACGCGAGAAAGAGAGGAAAGATTTCAGTTCGATCAGGGGCCTCGATGTACAAAAGGCACCTCGTTATCAGTTGGTCCCATCTTATCAGGCTGAACGGGCACAGCCGATAAATCATCCGAGACCTTGGCGGGGCACCTTTAATTACCGGGTGTGCATCAAGGGAAAAAAATATGAAGACGTAATACGTTATCCTGCTGCCTCTCTTCGTGCCTACCGGTGTATAGAGAGGCTGGTCCAGTTGATGCCGAGAGGCGTTGCTCATAAATAATGAACACGTATTCATGAACGCCACTGGTTACTTCAGCTCCGAAGATGAGCTATGGCTAGGCTACGGCTTCCAGTCGAACGAGACGCCTTAACGGGCCTCGATCCCGTAGCGATCGTCTTCCGTTCGTCTAGCTGTTTTCTTGAAATATAGATTCCGCTCTTCAGCATTTCCTGCAAGGCCGATCAAATGCAGATACAGTTGCGATCCTATGGAATACCACGTGGAAAAATCCTGAGGAGAATGATGTGCTATTTGCCCGACGCATCTCGTGCTCTTATAAAACTTGTGGAAAAAGTAAATAATTGAAGCACAGTGGAAATATAGAATGATCGAGTGCGCGGAGCGGCTTGGCGCGGAATGGATGCAAAATGGCAGCAAACAAGGGAAGTGATTTATACCGATCGAATGCTACACAAGGAGCAACGCGAGTTCTGCGATTTTCTTCGGCGGGGTCTTGAAAGATTTCCACGTTATTCTAACGATTTGTTTCTTCTCAGCTCCTTCGGTGATTAGGTGCGGTTAACTGTTTCTGATGGAAATGTTCCATACACTTCGGATTTGTTTGACGTTTATTGTACTAATAAACTCTGCTTTGTTCGTCAGCTATTACATTTTGATTGTAAACTTTACGCATTTATGACACAAATGAGCAGGTGTGGTTTTTACATTTTTGGACCTGTCTGTAATTAAATATAGTCGATATTTATTTACAAATTAGGGTGCGTGGGTTTCGAAGTCACAGGCTGGAATCAACACAGTAGTCTATCCAAACACGTTTCATTAGTTTTCAAAATATATTTGCAAGATTTTCTCGTCTGTGAAGCTCGTACATCGCAGTCGCTTGTAAATGGTACCTGTCGATGCTCATTTGCCATTTCCTTTTAAAACGGACTAGTTCATTTGAATCAGCCAATTTTTTCTCGGAACATCTAATAACTATCTACGTATGTTATTGAGCATACGTAAGATTATATCGATGTATAGCGTTCATTTCCATTTCCTTTTCAAAACAAATTGGTTTACTTGTATCAGCCAGTTTTTGTTGCGAACATGAACCATCACACACTGTCAAAGATGTGAGTTTCTATACCTTGCAATTAATGCAACCTAACTCAGAAATCCGCGGTCTGACTGTAAGGCATGAAATGACGTCCGGAATGTCAGCTATCAAGATATAGATTTTGCGACTTGCTGTTAACCAATGAAAAATTAAAGTAAATTCCACCTCCACATAGAAATCGAAATTATATCCCGAGCAACCTAATATTTCCACAAGAGAAACCACTAACAATTCCCGAAACACATACTTCAGACCATTATGACGGACACTTAGAATAGAAGTTATTGCTCCAACTGAAGTGAAAATTGGTTGAAGATGGCCGAGATTTTTTAAACACAGTGTAATATTACACGTTGCCAAAACGATCAATGCCAGATCAAAATCTATTAACCTTTTAAGCACTGTACGCCACTATAGTGGCTTTTGTGCAGTCCGCTGCCAGACGCGCCGTCCCTGGGAGATATGGTTGCGGACAAGCACGCCGTGCTTAAGAGGTTAAAGAATGTGTTGTATGCTTCCACAAAAGAAAAAATTAGTCCATTTTAGTTAACGTTTAACAACTCTTTAAAAAAATATATACTCGCTAAATAAGCGTTGCACTTATGGCATGGTTTCCAGAAATTTTCAAACTTTATTAAACAGTGCGGTTCTTACGGATTTTTCTCCGCTTTTTGTCGATTTGGCACCAGTGTGCGTCGTCCGCATTCACACCGGGCATCCGGCAGACGCCATTGAGAAAGTCCCCAAGACACACGGCAAGCCAACAACCATCGAGGCGGCCCGTCCAGAAACACATCCGACCAGTCTTGTCATTATCATAGCTAATCACGTATCGGGTTGCCGGCGCAGAATGGCAATCTGTCCGATTGACGCTAATCTTTGGGATCGGCGATTGCTACATCGTGGCGTGGACGTTGTCGGTGTCTACAGGGGAGTACGAGGTCGACGGACCGTTTAATCTGCGATCCAGGTCCGCGAAAGAAAATGGCCGAGGTGGTAATCGTCCGGTCCGGAAGCTGGGGCCCGATGGGGCCCGATAGGATGCCGATGTAACGCACAACGGCCATCGGATCGGATCGGATCGCATCGCATCGCATCGCATCGGATCTCGCGGACGTTAGCAACGAGGCTGGACGTCGGTGCTGCCTCGAATAATCTTGGTGCCGAGCGGATATCTAAACGAGGACCTTGAAGCGAGCCCGCGGGCGATGTACGCGTACATATGTACGCTCGAGCGGACGTATGGAAGTCGAGTGCTCGCCGAGTGATATATATCGAGCCGCGATATATCGCTCTCGATGCTACGGCTCGATCTTCTTTGGCCGTCCAACCCGGAGAGAGAGGAAGATCAGAGAAAGAGAGAGAAAAGAAGGGTAAAAGGGAGAGAAGGTAAGCTGGTCTCCACGCACTCGCCGCGAACAACACTCCACCACGCCCTCGTGAAACAATGTGATGGTTAACCTAACAAGCTCTCATCCGTGCTTCACGTGCTGGTACCCTACCGTGGTGCACGGTTGCAGCTCGTTTCGCTCCGCGTCCTGGTCGCGTTCGCCACGCAGAAGACGCCTAGGGCAACACTTCCAGGACACCGCTCCGCCATATAGCGATATTCTACGGCGATAACGATGTTGCGACATATACGAGAGTTAAGTCGTGGGACCGCGATGAGGTTATGTTCGTATTAACGAAAGGGCGGCTGTTAGGTAGCACGGTGACGAGCCTGACCGGACCAGGGCCTGGACTCCGCTGGGTTACCTGGGCTTGCTTGGCTTGCTTCGCTTGCTTACTTCCTTCCTTTTGCTGCCACGGTGTAATTGAAGGGTGGCTTCCTCTTCTTTTCGACGGCGAAACGAGTTTTCTGATCGGTTCGCGGAACCGTGGTCTTTGAATATCATTCGACTACCCTGGCGATGCTTATTCGGGAAATCGTTACTCGGGATCACCGCGGGCCAGTTCCACGGAGATCGGTACGATCGAATTGAGAACGTTCGCCCACTCTGTGTCAAATATACAGGCTCCCGTTTAAGTGTAACACTCACGGACCAAAAATAATAGTTATTCTAAAATTTTCTACGATAAAAATCATTGATTAAATTTTTATTGAGATTAAGATAATCTACACAAGATATAAACACAATTCGAAGAACAAAATGATGAAGAAATATCGATTTTTATACTTTTTGGTAACAAATAACAGTTATTTTAACGTTTGCATGGGAATAGATAACATAAGCGATTTAATAGTAATTAATTTCTGACTGAATCTTATCAGCATAACTGCTCAGCTATGTCAAGCAGTTATCGAACAGACGGTTGATATCAATGAAAATCAATTACTAGTGTATCTTTTTTACCATGCTACGCTAGATAACTCCGCGTATCTCTAACAGGCTAATTGAAACGACTTTTATAATGAGTTTTAATATTGAATTGTCTATACCACTCTTATATATTTATTATACTTACTTGTAGTATCAGTACTCTTTACTAAATGAATTTGTAACAAAATTTTTATAAAGAGTGAGTGTAAAAACTATACAGTTGTTGAATCAGGTTATATCATTCACTAAATTATTTAATTTTTCTTCAAGTCATCCTTCTTTTGGCAAATTGTTAATTTAAAGGTGAAAAAATATTTTATCAATTTTTGAATTGTGAGGATGCTGCAAAAGTCAAAGGATAAAGGTTAAAAATTAATTTAGTCTAGCGAATGAAAATTCTACATGCGAATTCACTGAGTTCACGATCTATTTATTACGAGTATCTAACGCGTCTGTTTAATACTTCCCATTTCTACTAAATACAGACACCGGTGCAGCACTATCTGTTTACATTTGATATTATTATCTTGTGTTTATCAATTTATGTCAGATTATTACGGGAGACAAATAATACCTTATCACCGTCAATGTTTATAAGCACTATCAGAAGAAGTAACAATCAACAGTGAAACGATATCTATTCAATTTTCTCGGAAACTTCAAATGAAATCTTAACGTCCAAATATTCTGAACAGACAGTGTCGATTAAAATTGAAGTAACTCATTACCAGCACGATCGTCAGAAATAATAAAAAGTACTCCTACATAGGAATTGCAAAAACACATGTCTAAACAAAAATAAGTTTTAAATTTATATAATGATTATTTCTTTTTATATTATATTATTATCAAGTAAGGTAAGAAATAAATGAATTTTGTATTACTTATATTCTTGTGTTTTTTTATTATTTATATTTTTATGTTTTTCTTTCGTACACTTGTTTGCTGTCTATGCGGCGTATTTTTTATTTCTCGTCCTCGTTCATAATACGTAACACTATTTTATGTAATTTGATTATGAGTGAATTACAATGTCATTCAATTGCTTTGTAATTATAATTCCTGGAGTAATTCAGTTGTAATTCTGCACAACTCTGCTTTCACTTCGATCTGGAAGACTGCTTTGTAGGACTCGGTATAATCGGAACACGATTAAATCGGTAAACTTTTCGTTAATCTGTTGTTCCCGAAGCGGCGAACAATGTCCGATCATTTGCGAGCGTATAAAGATAATTGTATCCTGTATTGTCGCGTTCAGATGTAGAAGCGGTTGTTCTGAAACCGCATCCATATCCCCGTGTTTGGGTGGAACAAGGCATTCTTGTCTGGTTTTATCGATACACTGTCCGGCTAGACGAAACGTAACTCCGCTCGACTAGAGACGTAAAGAAAGACGTAGTTAGACAGCGCACGACGTTCCCGGACAACGAGTCAGGAGACAATCTGCCATCGGGTTGTACCGCGGATCGGTGGAAACGCCTGGAATTCAATACTCTTCTGTACCTTCGGGCAATCCAAATATGGGACTCGGCAACGATCTTTGTAGGAAGCCATGGTAGCCGATGGAAATACGAAAGTGCCGCGCACACGTCTTTTGTCCGAGCACCAATAAAATCGAAATGGAGGAATCACTTTCTCCGTGCCGTGCTCTATTCTTTCTCTGGTTTCACTCTTTTATTAATTTCAGAAATCAGGCAGAATTGACGCGACGTTTATCAACGTTTCATTTAAACATTACGCGAGGCGTTGAAAAGATTTCTGAATGGGATTACAAATAACTCCCGACTGAAAAAACTGTACTGATTTTGGAAAACTGAAAGTTTTATTTCTCTCGCTAAAACGTATCTAAACAAATTTACTGTTATGTCAATGAAAAATGATAATAATAAATGAGCACATTTAAGAGACATCTTCGAGTTATCATTAAGAATCCTTCATTCCTTGCATTAAAGAATTTATTTCGGTTTTCAGTGTGTAATTATACCCAAAATAAATTTCAGTAGGGGGACGATTAGTACAATAAAATTCTAATAAAATATCATCACTTGACCTACATTTATAATTTTTCAGAGAACTGTACTACAAATTTCGTAGGAGGTGTGATGTTGGAAATTTTCCCTAGTGAAACATAATATGGCAAAAACGTTAATGAATGTACATTAACGTTTCGTACAGTTTTTGTTTCGTTGAAAGCTTAAGTGTCCTTTTAATTGATAAAATTACTTTCACTTTGGGCATAAAACAGATTGTGAAAATGGGAACTCGCTTTAAAATCAGAGGCTGATTATGGGGTTCGCAAAAGTGTTGCAATACATGTAAAATGATACCGTTGCATTAGAAGTTATTACAATATTCTGTCTAAGGAAGTAATAAATGTATTGGAGCCGTTAATCAAGATAGGATTTTTTCCATCGTGTAATCATTATTGATAAGGAAATCGTAACCGACTTTCTAGTTTCTTCACGTTACTGTATGTTGCTGTCGCAGAAAGATAGAAATATTTTTGTAGGTTATTAATACACGGAAATAAATTCTTTACAGTATTGCCATACCAATTAACAATAAATTTTTAATGATTACTATGCATAACATACTATTTTATGCAAATAGAGAAAAACGTAAAAGTCCAGCGAGCAATCTGTTAACAATATTACCGTTCGATGCAAAATAACTATAAACTTTATAAGTGAAGGATGTAGCGGAGTATTCCATGAATATTATGAATCAGTTTGAAACTACATCGAAAATAATTACTCTGATCATTATAGTGGGACCTTGAGGAAGGCCTTGATATTACAAGCTTCTTTATTTATAAATAACTCACGGAGATTGCACATTAGAGGCAGGTTATCGAACAAGGTTTTCTGCGACATTGTAAGTAATCATTACAATTTTGAAACCACCCGAAGCATGCCAAGAATGTTCGAACACGTTCAATTAGCCACTTTGCTACTTTGTTTGAGAGTTCCATTAGTTCTTTTATTACTTTACATAAGGGCTATACGTTTAAATGCTTGCAAACTTGAATCTGTAAATGCCTCCTTAATCAACTTAAGGACACATGGCTAACTCCACAAAGTAAAAATTAGAGAAAATTTATCAAAAAATACTGTACACAATTATGCTTAAAACTTCTACCAAATTTTGTCATTCGGTGATAAAGTTTCTAAACAGAGTCCAATAAATATGTATGTTATTAATTTCCTTTAAACCGAAATAAAATTCTATTTTATTGTAGTTGATATATATCTATCTTTTTTTCTATGAAATTCTAATCATTATAATCACAAAATAAATAGTAGTGCAACGGGTAAAAAAACATAGAACGATGAACGCTTCTGACGAATTCATGGCAACCATAGCTAGATCCGTTCGAATCATTCCATAGCAATTTTCTCTTACACGCTTCTCAATCCACGTTTTCAAAATCAACGTTAATCTTCTACTGAAGACAAATAGCTAATAATTCGAACTGGCAGCTGGGAAACTCGAAATTCCGATGGAACGTGTATGGGTCGAAATGGACCCATCTAAACTCCCGCCATTTCATACTTTGCCAGTAAAATATCGAAAAGCCCAAAAGACAGTGGAGGAACAATGATAAACATGGTGTTACTGTTACTCTAACATAACAATTCGATCACTGTACTTTCCAAGGCGACTGTATGCGATAGTCTCCCAAATTGGAGTAGGTATTAATTAAGCCTGCGAAGGACTCGATCAAGGGTTTCGTACTGTAGCTGTACTGATTCGATCACTGTACTTTCCAAGGCAACAATAGACAACGATCCCTCGAAATATCTCGGAAAGAGTACGGGCGGCGGGTCCATTCGAGTACGGGTTCGGAAGATGGTCCGGTCATCTCGGCGGCCGCAGCCTCCGCGCATCTCCGAAAGAAAATATTATCTCTGCGGCCCATTGTGAGGAATCATCCACAAAGAACGGCCGCGACAGGTTACTCCGACACCGTCCGCCCGGCTCGAGGACCTCTTCAATTCCTACTCCTTGGTCCTGGCATCCTACCAGCGACGTCGGCGGCGGCAACCACCACCGCCGTCCTGGCGGCCACCACCACCAGGTACTACCTTTGTCCACCACCACTTGGTACAGCTACCACCTCCTTGTTCGCAGGCAGCGCGGGGCACCTCGCCATGTGACTGATTCCCCTTCTCCGCAGGTTGACGAGCGGTAGGCCTGCCTACCTGCCGCCCGTTGCCCCGCTCCCATTACGGCGCGGACTCTCGCGGCAGGTGCACCAACCTAAGTGCCACTCCGCTTACCTGTGTGTCGTGCCTACCAAGCCAGTGTGTCCGGTGGTCAGGTTCTTCCCTCTCTCTCTCTCTTCTCCCTCTTTCTCTATCTTTCTCTCTCTCTCTCTCTCTCTCTCTCTCTCTCTCTCTCTCTCTCTGTCTCCTCTCTTCTTTGTGTCCTCTTCCTTTCCCTCTCTCTCTCTTTTTTTCACTGGATCTTTTTACCTCCTCTCTCTCTCACACACTCTGACTGTCTACCTCCCCCTTTCTCTGTCTCCTCTTCTCACCCCCTACCCGGCAACTCCCTCTGTCTCTGTCCCCTTCGACGTCGCCTCACGCAGCAGTGCCGTGTTGTAGTGTCGTGTCATCCTGCGCTACGTCAACGATCCTCCCGAACCTGGAGGCAACGATCGATCGCGTATCCTCTCCCGATTCCGTTGCTACCGGGTCGCGTCGCCTGGTGACCCGGTACACGCCGTGCGTGGACAGTGTAGACAGTGTCGTCTACCCGCAACACCACGACCCTGTCCCGCCCCGTCCCGTCCCGTCCCGTCCCGTGAAACCGCATTTAGACACGCTACAACGTGTCAACGAGATCGCCCTAACATCGATCCACGTTCGATCTCGCGGCAGGAACGACAGGATCGACCGTGTCCCCGAGGATTGATCGTTCGTCGGTGGACGAAGGTGGATCGGTTAGCGGAATCTGATCCGAGTTTCGCGAGTGTCAGTGATTATATCCGATAGTGCAGACGACGGGAGAAGGAGGACTGGTTCCCTCGGCGAGGCTGGGACGCGGAGGAAGGGGACAGTGAAGGTGTCAAACGTCCGCGACTCCTCATTGACATTTCCGTGACATTTAGTGCGCGATTCGAAGGCGAGTGCAAAACAGCTTTTCGTGTAACACGCGTGAGAGATCGTCCCGCCGGAGGACACGTACCCTGGAGAAAGTCGTGTAAGGGCAACAGGAGGTGGAGGAGGAGGAGGAGGAGGACCCCGAAGAGTCGATGACGGACCTGACGTGCCTTATCACCGGCGCGGATCGCTTATCGACGGGTATCGGCCTCCTGGAATCGCGTTCAGCACGTGCAGAGGAACGATAACAGAGAGACGATTTCTCGCACAAGATCACCACCGTCGCCGACTCGTTCTGTCGATCGTACACTGCGATCCAGCATGATACAGGCATGATCTTTGACCGACTTACTTAGCTGCGCGCGCGCGGGTCAATCTGTACCCGACGTTCGACAGGTGGTTCTCTATCGCGAAGTGACGAACACGTTACGATCCCGCTGGGGATTCACGGACTGGGCTCTCTCTCAGGCAACACCGGGACGGGAGACGTGTTTTCTTATTCTGGACGGGAGACTATATTGGGAATCAAACTGGACATACTTAGCGCCACGTCGGGACGTACGGAGTGGAGATGTCCGCGGGTCGCTGAGAGAATGAGGGAGCTGGACACCGAAAGCCCTGTTGTCTGGCCGGCCTGGTGTTATACTGGTGAGTCTTAGCGAGATCGATAACAAACTGTCCTCGGATAGTGGATCCTGATCGATTCGGTTAGCGAATGTCCTTTCTCGAGGAGGAGACGGACGCGGCAGCATGATGTGACATCTTTTTGGTTGTTATCACGTGTATGATACCGAGTCAGTGTGACGTATAATAAGCTTATTTGATTGGTCTTGGACACTGATAGTCCCCTGGACAATTCATAATATGCACCACGATGTTGTTAGCTGGAGAGCTTGGTGCTACAGTAGTGAGTCTGATCGAGTTTGCTTCATAACTTCGGTTTGACCATCGTAATCGATTCTCGTAGGAAATGTTTCTTTTTGAGGAACATTAACGGTTAGCCTGACGTGACATCTTTCTGATAAACACTGGTCGCCTGAGTTTACTTGATCTAATTGAGTTTGCTCAAAAACTGTCTTCGGTTCGATGATCGTGATGGACTCTGTCAGAAAATGTCCTTTTTGATGTGACATCTTTTTGGTAGTGACTTATTGATTACCTAATTCTATTTGATTCAATCTGAAGCACTTGTAGTCCACTCGATCAGCCGATTCGGATTAGTCTCATGTAACAATTCTTTGATTGAGTGAAGTTGATAATAGAACTGGCTGCCAGAGTTTGTTTCTGTTCAAGATAAGACCTATAGTCTGTGTGGGTAAACTACCTATTACAATGAAAGAAGTTTGTTTGAATCAGCCTGATGTGACATTTTCCGGGTACAGTTCTTCCGTGTGCAATTGACATCGTTAAAATTCGTTAGCAATGTGTCTTCGATTAGCAACGTTTACAATCTGTGTGGCAATTTCTAATTAATTTCTAATTAAATGTGTAACGAAACGGGAGAGGTTCGAACGAATTAGTATGATGTGACATTTCTTTGGTAGCTCCATTTTGGACTTTTTTATCGAACTCATTGATCTTCTTTGTTTCTCCGATTGCTGAAGATTCTTTCATGAAATAAGTTCATTCAAAGTAACTTTGGCGGTCGCTCTACGTAGAATTAATATTGCAAGTTATTTTGGAAACGCTTATAGTCTAGAACAATTTAGAATTGGACGAAAAATGAAACGGAAGACGTTCGTTCGAATTATTTTCGCGTGACGTTTCTTCGAATGCTGTTCTCTGTCAAATTGACACCGTCAGGTAGATCTGGTTACCGAAGTTTATGCGATTGAACATGGAACAATCGTGCTGCGTGATCATTTATCAAGCATACAACGAAATAAATGAAGTTTGTTTGAGCCAGCTTGCGCTGACGTTTCATTTGCATTTGCTCTACGTGGAACTGACATTGCTAACTAAAACTGACACTTGTAACCTGTCTAACAATTCGCGTGTAACCAAGTGTCTAACGAAGTCGAAAAAGTTCGAATTAGTTTCGTTCGACATTTCCATACGTGATTGGCACCGTTGGACAAAATTGATTAACAATTAATTCAATGCAGAACGCTAATAGCGACAGTTTATAATCGAATACAAAATAAAATGGAGAAAGATTTCTCGAAATAATTTCATGTGACATTTTATTGTCGGTGGAAGCTGAAATTGTTGTTTCTTTGGCAGCTGCCCAACGTGCGATTAACATTACTGGGTACCAAAGTTCGTTTGATGAAATCTTGAATGCTTGCGATGATAATTTATAGAGTGATCAAACAAAAATCGTATCTTCGTATTACACTGGCGTGACATTTATTTCGTAATTATTTTACGTGGAATTTGCGAAGTCGAACTTATCAGATCTGTTGTCAAAGTTCAATCGATTGACACTGGACTGCTTTTCTGTCTGAGAATTTGGAAAAATGACGGTGGGGAAGTTCGTTCACAAATGTTGCTATTCCATGATCGGTAATTTTCAGTGGATCAAGCCACTAAAGTTAATTTAATCTGTTCATTATCCTTCTAGTACATTTGACCCATTATACTATAATAAAAAGTTCGTTTCTAATTGTTTTCATTAATTTTACACCCACAGAAATCGGAATCACAAACAATTTGATATTCAATGAAAATAAGTCGTTTCATGGTTAAGTGCATCGATGAAGAATGAAGGACGCACACATTAAGCGTTATCTATCTCATGAATAAGTGACGTCAATTAACGAAATAGTGGTGAAATGGTTGAAGTTCTCGTTAGACAAGGATTATAATGAGCAAATTTCTCTCGAAAATATTGCGTGCCTGTAAGTGGACATTTTCAAAGTGTTTGCTCCAAATTAGGTCTCGCTCGTGTGTTGTCGCCATTCATTCGAATGTTTCATTGAGAACAATGCTTTCCATTCAGTAATTGTTAGACACGGCACCGAGTAAGTCAACGAAATGACAACTGCGACCGTTGTAAGTGACATGCTCTACAATTTTCCGAGAGCAGAACACATTTTACAGCAATAGCAGCGTGTGTTTATCTCTGATATTGCCTAACAAAGTCTCGCAAGTCTGATCACTGAGTAATACGTGTCTTTAGTCTGCTCGGCTCAGTGAATTTTCGTTTTCTACTTTTCTGCGATCTTCAATTCCGAACAGTTTTCGATTATTTTTCAAGCTTTCACGAACCACTTATTTTAACTTATTTTTATCTGAATAAAATATATTTGACTTTCTTGATTTATTTTATATTTTTGTTTGC
>CM052112.1:1698530-1740876 GCA_028454245.1 Halictus quadricinctus
TTCTAAACGATACGATCAATATCGATATTTGCTTGACGTATCACAAACGTTGTTGATTTCTACCAGCGGGTAAGCATTCACCCTACCAGCGATTCGCGTTGATAGTGGACAAAATATATCGATCCTGATGTAACACGATACTATACGCAATGACGACACGCGTAAAATTATGAAACGCATGTCCGTCCGAGAATCATTGTCCGCCGCTAGAGTTCGAACGTTCGCAGGTGAACGAGCACATGTCGCCTACGATAAGAAATCAGGGGAATTCTGTCTCGCGATTATTTCGTATTATATAACGCTGTATATTTTCCGATTAATCTATAATCGACGGAGTATCAGTTTCTGGTTGAGTAATCTGCTCTAATTGGCCAGAGATTTCGAGTAATGCCAGAGCGACACGTTTAATGTCGCAATCATATGTGCTGTTTATGGCGCGAAATTCCTTGCGTAAATCATCGTCATCCCGAATCTTCATTCGATACTGTTTCAGGGTTAGGGGATATGTTGTATCAGTGACAGATTGGAAATTGAATTTGGTAGCTGAAGAAGTTCGTTTTCTAACTGATAACCTTTTCAGCAATTAATTTATTAGTGGATTAAATTTCAGTTAATTCTCTTAGATCGCTCGGACATTTCAAGTTACATCATAATGAACTTTTTCGAAACTTTTGTCACGAGTTATGTAGTAGAGAATTGTCATTAATGTTTTCGTAAGCAATTTTCAATTTATCAATTTTAAAAAGACTATATGTAAATACTACATGAAAAATTGCGTATAGTAATTTCATCCATCTATTTTTCTTATAAATGCATAAAATCCACGGTCTGAGTCTTCAAGTAGATCATTAAAAAATGAACTTCGACGTATCAAGGCACAATAATTGCGGATTTTATTTATTTATAACCAAAGTGAGTAAATCATAAAGAATTGAAAACCATCGTTACACTAATTTCTACACGTTAAACTTGTGAAGACATATTTTTGTACCCTCTGTCCCTAGTAATCGGTGCAGAAAATTTTGATTTCGCATAAACACCCTCTACTAATAATAGAAGGAAATACACGATATTGTGAAACAGACTTTCCAAAAGAGAATTAACGTGATGGTTCGAAAACGAGAAGAGTTCCACACTTAACTGTCAGTCGGTTCGATACATTGTCGAAGAGAGCCATTCCCGGTTTCGATTCTCGAGAACAGCTTTGAACCTCCTTCCGGCCGACGTCTTTGCCTAGAACACCTTCGTTATCTGCTGTTATCAGTGTCGCCTCGAAAGTTCCCGACAAGTGGAGGAGTCGAGGACGACGGTTTCGGCTGGCAACGCCATAAAAACGAATTCCCTGGAGTTTAGGGTGTCTTAAGTGAGCCGGAGGAACGAATGTCGAAGCGTGTAATTACGGCTCTCGATCTTGACAATTAGGAGGCCCTCGGAAGCTGTCGGTAGCGAATAGGCGGCCACTTAGACCGGCGAAATTTCCAGCGGGGCCTTATCTCGGCGAATCGGGCTCGGTTGTTCGTCGGCCGCTTCTAATTAAGAGGGTCCCCGCCGATTTTTTCTTCCTCTCGCGAAATTGCTCCTCGTCGACTACCGTCTTCGTATAATCCGGCGATATTTATTTATTGCGCGACTCCGATACTTGCAGCCACGCAGTCGCTCAATTATTTTGGCAACGTCTACGATCGTAGCTTCCGAGGGTATGCCATAATTATTCCGTCGAACGAGCCACTCTTAAAATTTTATGAAATCCAAATTCGTAAACTCGCGGCTTCCACGGTCCCATCCAATCGTTCCACCGAGGCCCAAAATATAATGATTGCGGGATTTAGTGAAATATTTTATGCAACTTATGGTCCTCATTCATTACATTCATCATGCTTTTAATAAGGAATACCATTATTTCATATGAAATAGTATATTGCATCGAACGTACTTTTTCGAAGAGGAGAAATAGAATATGGAGAAAATTTCAGGTAACAATTATTATACTAAATAAAAATTACCAAATCTTCTGTTTCTCAAATTCTTTGTTAAGTTAACGTACGCATGCAGTAGTAACGAATAATAATTAGATAGACGTTCACTTACTTTTTTTTTTAACAAATGAATATATTTTTAAATAATATTATACACTTGTCATGATTCTATAACAACGACAGTTTCCTGTGTAAAAGAAGTACCAATTAAAAGATATATGTAGGTTCTCTCTCAATTGTTGATTTGAATACAACAAAGTTCCTCTAGGAATCGATTATTTTTTGTTCACGTTCAAAAATACATTTTCTTGTCAATAACTTGTATTGTTTTATATTTTCTTCTTTTCATTTCTCTCTACAAAAAAAAGAGCGAAAACCACATTTCATGTGACAACTCATCCTATCAACTTTTAGGATAATTGAAAATGCTTCATCTTTTAAATAATTATACGTTTCGAACACTAGAATCAGTCATCATCAAACACTCGTGTTCCACTCAAAATCAATAGAAAAATTGATACGTTTTCCTCTGACGCTATAGAAAATGTTCACCTATAATCACAACAATCGTTAATTTATCCGCTAAATTCCTGCCACTTTCGATCCTCGCAGTTTGTCAGCCACACCGGCGGACAGCGCCGCTCGTTTTGACACAGGATTTCACAATATTTATCCGTCCGAGACAGAGAAAATTCCAGCAACTGTCCAAGGAAGCAGTCCTTCAATCAGTCATGTACACTTGACTGCTCATCATTTCTCTCGCGGAAAAAAAAAGAGAAAGAAAGAAAGAAAGAAAGAGAAGCCCGTGGAAACGGGCCGGCGCGATCCAACTGCTGACGTATCGAAAATGATGAACCGACATTGTGTTGTGTCGTGCGCGTATGTCCGCGGAGTGTTGTTGCCGGCTACGGGGCCTTGTAAAGTGCATCGCTTGGCGCACAATGGCGTCGGCAATCAGTGGCTTTTTCACGGGGAATACATTATCTTCCGGCTGGCTGATGCCTGTTCGTTAACCGGTACCCCGTGTTGCAATTCGGTGACAGCGGCGATCCCGCGGAACGAATCCGTCATGATATAATGCCGCGGTAATGGCGAACGGTGCGCGCCGGACAAACGCCACTCTTTGTCGCGACCGCTAATGGGATTAATGTTCGTTCTCAGCTGACACAATGTAAACCTGGACACACCGTTTCGCGATTCCCGATGATTAATCGTCCTGACGACTGAATCAGCCTTGTACGGCGACAGGGCCAACTATTTCGGTGCTGCGCTCGATTTTTAGCTTCTTAACCCTTTCAAACCAGCGAGCCGATCTATCTGTCCCTGGATGTTCTGCGAAAATTGCCCGATTTGTTTCCTTCGTGAAAACCTAAACATTAAATCGACAGTTTTTGCATATCACACCTTTTCGGGACTGGCAACAACAGGGTTAAAGCGGAATCAAAAAGGTGGGACACTTTTAATCCCACCGTCCCCCAAAGATTTAAACGGTAAACACTATAATACGGAGGGACTCGCTGTCACTCTTCGTCATCGTCTTCGGCCAATAGCGACAATGCTTGCGATGGTAGGGGTATTCTTTGCCTAGCTATCGTCTGACGGGCGAACAGTACATACTATGATTTTCTTCGTCATTAATTTCTTCCTGGTTCATTGACAGACCGCGGATTTTTTAACTGAATTGTAAGAGACACAGGTTGGATATAAACATATTCATTCTCGTAATAGTTTTAATAACTAGGGAATAATACAGCAATAATTTTAAATTCATGTAATGCTCACACAGTTGTATAATAAGTGCATAAAATCCGCAGTGTTCATTACCAATTCAGCCTGAGGCCTCACATATTCTGATATAAAGTCTTGAGATAAATGCCTAACCTACCAACAATATAATTGCGTGCGAGACCTTGTTTGAATGATGTTATTAGTTTTAGTAAAAGAAGGTGTTATGAAAATCCTTTTGTACAGTAGGATCATGGTATTTGCGATATCGAGAAGTGTAAGAATTAGAAAGATATCATTAAGGGTTCTTTACCTTTGAGGTGGCTATCAAGATACGGGATTAGCGGAGTAAATGCGAATGCCATAATGAATGCGCAGAAGCGGCCCACGTTTATCATTTTATAGCAAGTTGGAAGAGTACGTTTGCCCGGAAATGTTTGACCTTGCGCCATACGATTTTCTTTGACAATAATTAGTGGGCACGTCGGCGTCTTTAATTCCACAGCGGTGAAAAGAAAATGGATATTTATTGCATGCTTACAATTACTTTAATGCCAGGAGAAATCTGATCGATGAAAGGGAGATAAAAGACAAAATCTATTCCGGTTGAACATTTTCCTCGGAAACGCTCGGCAATGAGCGAATCGAATTTTCGCGCAGATGGTGAAATTCATTTATGGAAGGTGAGCGTGTATACATCGATAGAGGGCTTCCGGTTAGGTTCCTAGAAACGAGGAGTCCTGTCGAAGTAGCCCTGTAGAAGTGTCCCTGCAGGAGAGGGAGCGCCATGTAGGGCCTTCTGGGTTCGACTTCGCGAGCCGCTACACGGTTATCCTCGACCTTCGCCTTTACGTCAGCGAACACGAGACTTGTCTTCTTCGGTAGTCCCCATGGGTCGTAGCTGTCCCGGTTGCACGGATCGCCATTGCCGGAGTTAAATATTGGCTGTCGCTCAAAATACAAACGCGATTCCTCTCGTCGCCGCGGCAGCGGTCCGGGACCCTCGCCGACTACCATCCGCGGCCAATTGACATATTTATGGACCACAAAGCAGCTGGCTTTATCGTTTCCACCGGTGCCTCGGTTCGTTTTCATTGTTTCTGACAGCATTCGAATTGAGTTACACCGCCGCGTGTATTATTGTTCCGACGCGTTCCGAATGGCTGCGACGCGACGGACGCTCTCTGTGGGTCAGGGTAGTCTGGTGGTTACAATTCGGCGGCCATTTTTGGTGTCTTCTCGATCGCCGACTCGTTCCATTCGGGGAGAGCGACGTGAACGATTTCCTTAAAAAATGAGACAAAAATCAATATCGCCCAAGAACTCAATTTATTGGGAGTATCGCTTAAATGATAATATTAAACGTACCTTTTAACCTTTGTGAATACTTGTATCTTCCTTGTCTAGGAAATAATAATTGGTGGAGATTACAGGAAAAATACTAGAAGTTGTTGTTTACAACTTTTTTATGTGGGTCTATATTGAAAATGTAAACGATACGTTTCGTAGATCTGTGGCAATGATACGTATTCTGAAAATTTCATCAAAATCGATCGTTGGTGCAATAAGCTACGAACGGTTTAAAGGTGGTGAAAATTGCAGTTTTTCACGATTTTCAGCCTACGACTGTAATGAATGGAGGGATTCTTACATCTTTCAATGCCTGTAGTTTTTTCACATAATTTCACATGATTTCTTCAACATTTACTTTTCACGTCATGCAGTAAACTAATTGTTCTAACGTCTCAAAAACATCTAAGTCGTATGGCCCAATATTAAAAAAGTTATCGTCCTTTTAGAAGTGTCCGAATATTACTGTGATTCCACTATACTATCAAGCACACATTATAAGCACATTATTATATTAGACTGCGAATCTTTATGCATCTATAGTTTGTGCACATTTTCAAAATATGTACTCTGTACTCTATACTTACCATAAGGAATTTCCTAGATGATAAATTGATCCTGTTCCTCATCCTGGTTTTTACAAAATAAACCATGAAATTTAGAATTTGCATAAAGATCCGAAGTCCAACTATTATATTATGTTGTAATATTAGAAAATGTAAATAAATTCACTCTAACTTTTATAACTTTGTACACACCAGCTACATTTCGTGCTCGATAGGTTTAGTGCACCAATATCGACAAGTTCTCGAAAATGGAAAATTAAATTAAATATTCCCGAGGTCTAAAAGTGTTCATCATTCTTTCCGACTATTTTTCCCTCGTTCTCTGATATTTTACTTATAATTTAAACAATATTTCATCTTCTTCCTATCTCGATTCTATGAAAACTCCTACAATTTGATCTCTTTGAGTGTGCTCGTGTGCGCCATTGCTTCTACCACCAAAAACAGAAGCTCCACACACACAATCATCAATCCAGAATCATCCCGAATAACCGCCGGCTTTCATTTTCAATATTCCCGTGATCACATCGGCAATCGCGATGCTCGATTCGCTTATATAACGATAAGAAAAATTGTCGCGGCGCACGGCACTATGTCGGGAACGATGGTTGCGGGTCCAGGGGCGTGTAAAAACGATCCAGCTCGGTCGGAGCCCTGCGCATAAGATCTGTATAAGACACCGTAAGAGTTCAGTTTCCAAACTAGATAGCCGGGAACGTGTCGACTGGCGGGAAACAAGTTTTCTCAAGCCGTCGCGTCCGGGAGGAGGCCGCCGTATGGATCGGCGTGTGGTCGCGGAATCGTTTCGCCGCCATTGTGAGCTGACAGTACATAAAGTCGGTTTCTAACTGCGACTGATTGCTAGCAGTCTCGCCCACGTATCGCGGCCACCTTGTCATGTTTAATTTGTCCGCGGGCCCGACAACCGGCGGACGCCGTGATTCGATAGTTTGTCTCGGGGCACGCGATCGTCGGTTGCGATAACCGTCAACGTCCGCCGCGATTTTCTGCGATCGAGAGAGATCTGGACTATGACTCCGGCTCCGTTTCAGGATAGATCCGACGATAGCCGAAGTTTCGTTCGGGATGATGCAGCATGCGATCCGGTGCAATCGACTGCACTTCGCCGTTTCCTCGGGCTTCGTTAACCCCTCGGACCCGACGTCATTAGATGCGATGTGTATTCACGTTTGTTCGCTCTCTAGAATTCGAAGATAGCTAGGGAAACTATTAAAAAGACCAAACCAGAAATTATTGTAACATCAGAAGGAAATTGACAATCCATTCGTCTTACCCTAAGGGTTAAGGGGGAACGTTTAAATGGCCTGTTCTTCGAGAATTTTTTTTTTAAATGTAATGGGTAGATTTAATAATGTTATAAGGTAACAAAAATATTTTTTATAAATTTTAATCGTTAATATCAATGGTGCAATGGCGGCTTGAAAATGCAGTACAATGCACAGAAATCATCTGAAACAAAAAAATCAAAATGGAATCGTTAGTTTATGCAGAAATAACATGACATTCTTCTTTTAAAATTTGCAAAATTTTAAACATGGCGAGGCTTTGGCGAAGCTAGGCAATTTGTTTGATTCATCTACTCCTTGATCGTTATGTTATCCTTACTATCCTATCGGATGATCTGAATATATTATGGTTCTTAATCTTAAGCAGCTTTTCGTTGTTAAAATCTTTAAATATCTTAGGCGGATACATCGATTAAAGCTCCCTTTGATCTAAAGTACGATGATTATTCCGGATTTTATATAATTATTGAATTAATGTAGGCAATTATGATTCGTTAGCATCTAGCTCGTCTGTCTTACGTTTTTTCATTCTCTATGTCACATCGATAGCAAGAAACCTGTTCACCAATCAACGCTACCAATTACGCAGACCGATAAAGATCAAGAAGAAGTGGACGAAAAAAATAATCAAATAACTTTTACATGATTCTAGATCCAAGCATTTGTTAATTGTTAGTTACTTTCCACTCAAATTCTATTTATAATATTGCTTTCATTAACCTTGGTTCGTGAAAAGTTTTATTTATTATGTATTCGTGCTGTAAAGATTTCTTCAAATTGCAGTTTGAGGGTACCGTAAAAACACAGTTACAGTGTAATGGTTAAAAAAAACTCAAAAATGCTCTCCTAATCTAGCCAGTGTATTTCTTTATAACTTGTACCACCAACAAAGCACAATTGTGGTCCAGTTCTGAAAACCTTGTGGGGGCCTGACGCAATATTTTGTGTAGTCGGTTTCCAACACCCGGATAAGTGACACCGTAATGATCTCTGGATCCGCGAGGCCGAACTGTCGATCAAACGAGGAGCTGATTCGGGTTCGTGTGGTGGCGTAATGGTCAAGAAGCGGGATCAAACGAAGGGACAAAGTAGCAACGATGAGGAGGGGGGTAAAGGGCGAAGAAGAAAGGGGGACCACAGGGGTATTACGTGGTTTGGGCTTCGTAGAAAGGGAGACCCTTCGTGTTCGCAGCCGCGAAATAACGTCGGTGGTTTGTGGTTTTTCATACGTGCAAGAAATCACAATGGTGAACGGGAAGAGAGCGAGCGAGCGAGAGAGATAGAGAGAGAGAGAGAGAGAGTGATCCTTGTACGTGGCGAGCCAAAAGCCTCTCCATAGACGACTCTATAGAAGACGAAGAAGAGGAGGAGGAGGAGGAAGAGAGGAAACTGAAGAAAGGTGGCTTTTGTTCCCACCTTCGAGCGAAGCCCCGGCGTGGTCTGCCACTTTTTCTCGTTTCATCCTCTTCCCCGTGTCTTCCTCCCCTCCCCACCCCTCCCCATCCCTCCCATACCACCGGTACCATCGCTCGTACCCTTCAGTCATTTTCCTGCTGCTCGTTTTCGTCTTTCCGTCCTCCAGGCTTTGTCTCGGGGAAACGTGATTAGGAATCTCCGCGGTGCAATTTTCAGACCCGACTTCCGTCGTAATCGCTCGCCTATTAGTTTCTCGGCCAGGATTTCACGAAATTAGCCTTGGCGTTTTGTCCTCAGCTTCTGCTCCATCTTCGGGTCCTTCCAGTCCCACGGAAGATCGACTTCCTATTTGCAGATTCCCAGAAAATGATGCTCCCGGTGTTGATTAGCTCTCGTGCGGTCTTCTCGGCATATTATGCTCGGATCAATGAGGATTTCTTCTCTGAAATTGTTTAGGTGTGCTTGTTTCAGCGATTCCTCTGGTTTCGTGTGGATTTTGTTCGTTCTTTCTGACGATAATGTTTCTGACCGTTTGCGATTTTGTGAATGATGATTAGTAGAAAATTGTCCTAATATTGTGACGTGGCTAAAGTTAGGTGAAATTAGGTGATCTGTATACTTTTACGATAGAGAAACGTTAATAACCACAAGTTATATTTCAGCAGTTTTAACACGTGGGATAATACTAATTTGAATATACTAGTAATCAGAATCACTGCACTAAACTCAGCTAAATACGGCTATAAAACGAAGTCTAGCGAATTCGCGTAATCACGAAAATAATCTGGCAGATGATAAATTGTCATAACTACTGAGCGTAGTTTCGGTAATATTATATATAATTAAACCGTGCATCTTCATAAAAATCCACGTTGTTCATGAACTCATTTGCATTCAAATTAATTAGACGAGTTTCGATAGACGATTTTCCCCATTACGAGAATGTAGAGCCGATAGTAAACCGTAATGAGATCGAATTTATCGCTCCATAAAAGACAACGCATAGTAATGTAAAATACTCACTTTTAATGCTCCATGAACCTAGTGTTAAATCCGCTTTTCTCGAGAACTAGGTGTCACACAAAAAATGTTATTCTTTCTTTTCGACTCACTTTTGCGTGCAGAATTTATTCTCGATCAGTTGTCCACGGTATGCGGGAGTAAACCTGCAGATTATAATAGTATTTCTCATCGAAAACTGAAATCGGACGTTTCGTACGCAAACAAACGAGAAAAAGGCTAGCGCGTGTTAATAAAAATTGATTATACTGTTCCGGGATGAGACGCAGTTATTAAAAAGTTCATTACCGATCTTCCGGCAGATAAATCGTGAATGGCGAGACACATCGACCGACATGAGGACGAAAACTAAGGGGAGGAAGTAATTTTTCAGATTCCATTGGTATCGGCCGAATCCGCAACAAATTGACGCTCGCGTACCCAACTCAACAGTCGGCGTCGTCGCACCTCGGGTTACACCTCGCGGACATTTTACGACACCCCATTCACTCAAATTGATTCATTGTCCCCCCCAAACGAGCTCAGGTTGAAAGGATTCCCCGGTCGGGGCGATGAATGACAGTAAACCGGGTGTTCGTTCCGTCGGAACAGCGAGCGCGCGCGCACAGGTGTCTCTCGCAGGTGACTGAGACGGTAAAAGAAGAAGGAGGAGGGAGGCTAGAAGGGGGAGGGGGGTCTCCTTAATCGCGTCATGACGTTTCCATAGCACACGGAATCGGGCCGAGTCACGTCACTTAATTGCCCCAGCGAATTGTTGGATGTCTTCCGTGTGCGGCACGCGTTTATCTTTCGGGAAACGCCGCCCGGCGTGAAAAGAAACCGCGTGTCTACCTGACGCTATTATCTGGCCGGCCATGAGAGACCGTCGATAACGAGCTATCAGAATGGGAAGACGGACCGGGGGCTTGATAAAACGAGGATCCCGGCCAGAGGATTGTCCGGAATCGGACGACAGCTGGCCGGGATTTCTGCTTGATTGCCGCGAGACTCGCTCGCGAACAGAACGATCTAAGGAGATTCGGTTCCTGTCGCCGTTGTGGATCTAACAACCGTGAATAACAATAACCGTGAATTTTTGATAGGTTCTGTTTTGCGTGGAACAGTTTATATTTCTGCACAGATCTGCACTAGAATTTATTTTACGGTACCTGCATTTGATTTTTATTATCTTCCAGTCAGCGAAATTAATATTTTTAAAAATTCAAATCTACGTGAAGACCTATAGCTTAATTATAACTACATTTTACAGATTAAGCTATCTGTGGAACAGGATTTATAAAATACAAAGAAACGGGAATAGTACTATAAAATTCAGGACATCTCCATGTTACTTTCATTATCTTCTACTCCGTGAAAGAAATATTCCCCTGTTCTGATTTTAATGAAACATGTAAATAAAATTAGAATTCACGTAAACACCTGCAATTTAATTACAAAGAAAAAAAGAAAACGAAACGAAGATACTAATAAACATTAACAGCGTGTTCATTTTGATTATTACCTTGCAGTTAGCTATAGACGTTTTTGTCCATTACGATTTATATAAAATAACCTAGTAAATTTATATGCGCAATAGAATCAAATACAAATATTAGCAAAAATAGCGTGTTCACCCTGCTTTCGGCACACTCGGCCACACCACCTTTTCCGAACGCATTAAAATTAGAATCCATCGAATAATTAATTAATCCGAAAAGAAGTGGGGTAAACACAGCGACATAGAAGGTCTTCAGCGTCGAAACAAAAAGATCGCGATTCCAACAGGCTTCTAACCACATTCCGAAGCGAATATCGCCGCGAGAGAAGGCACCGCGAGTCTACATGTTATCCTGTCGTTTCTTTCTTCTCTCGCTCTAACAAGCCCCGCAATTAAAAATCATCCGCACGCTCCAATCAGCCGAGAAGTTCTCCGTTAATGAGACTCGCGCTACGATATTTCGACCTCGAGACGATTTCGCTCTTCCGGTATGCAGCGCGGTCGAATTTGCGCGAGCACGAGAAAGAGCGACAGGGAGAGAGCGGGAGAGAGGGAGAGAGCGGGAGAGGGAGAACGCGATGCCCCGGAGACTTTAACGAGTGGAATAAGATGCGTGAAATGTGTCGAAGCGCGTGCAGATAGCTCCCGTAGCCCGGTGCCGATCTAACGAGCCGTGAACTACACCTCGCGGCCCTATGAAAATGCAAATGACGCTGCGCCACGGTCAGATAACGATTTTTACGGGGACGTATTCGCGATTCATCGGCGAGCACACGTATCGGCCGCCATGACCACCGACGGAAGTCGGGCTTAATGGCGCGATCGTTGTCGGACGATCGAACTTTTGCGACCGATTTTTCGCGTACCACTTAGCAATCTCGTGCGCGCAATCACCTGGTGCTGAGCTGTAGGAAAAGTACTCGCTTAGCGAATTTTCAAAAAATTTTCAGGTGAAGCGAACTTGTTTAGAATGCGATTTTGTGGTGGCCAGGGACTTACTTAAATTATTAACTGCCCGTACTAGGATTAGAAATTCGTTTGATTGCGTTATATTTGAATAGATTGAATTTTAGCTGGAATCTTAGGATTCGAAAAGATTGGAATTGCATCTACTGTTATCAGGTTAGATTTAATTTCGGGTTTCTTCATTAAAGTAGCATTGTTAGAAGAACGAGAAAATGAAAACAGGTTAGACTGAAAATAATTGTAAAAGTACTGACAGATCGGTGAAGAAGGGAAGGCTCTGGATCGAAAATCGACAGTGCGCCGTTGAATTGAATTTCTCGGCATACAGTGCGCTGTTTGAACCGTTCAAAAGATGCGATTCACACGGTGAAAGAAAACGGTGAACGACAACGGTGGAGTTTCTGTTGGCCGTTCGCAAGAAGGACAACGTTTTCGTATTCCATGGACGTGTTGTCTGGGTTGTCATACCGACACGCCAGCCACGACACTCCGCGTCTTCGTACGTAGTTGGTAGGCAGACGTGCCAACCCGACGGCTAAATATGCTCAAAGTCACGGATCCACCCGATCGTCTCTCACCCGGCAAGTATGCACGCGCCTGTGTTTTTGTTTCCCTCGCGCATTCAGCTTTCGATTTTTAACCCCGTCGGCGAAAAAAAGCGACCGGCGAGACTCTGCATAAATATGGACGGCGAACCCCTCCGTTGCTGTTAGCCGATTTCAGCAGAAAAATTTTAATCTGTACTCCACATTGTACAATATGAAAAATATCTATTTCGATTTTCGGAACAGATACGGAAGGAATATCTAACAATTAACCTGCAGATTTTACGCATTTGCAGCAAAAATGGGTAGATGAAATTGAAAATAGTGAGAAGATTCAAATTAATAAAGAAAGACAAAAGTTTCTATTTGATTTCAATTTGTTGCAATTGATAATAAAAATTTTTCTTTTGCATGAAGATTAGTTTACTGACCAGAAAAATTTTTAAGCAGTGCGGTCCGAACGCTACCAATTGTTCAATTAATCAATTTTGCCGCTTCTGCGTCATTATTATTCTCATTAACCCATACTTCGACTAATCAGCACAAATATGTTTGTATTCCTTTTGTATTTATTCTCCGTTAGTGCTAAATGTCGAATGAAATTGAATTTGTGCGGCTGTCGCGTGTAGCCTTGTGAAAATGTCAATATTGAATTTATTTTGCATAGTTTTGCACTGTAAGCATGAATAATGTAAATCTAATAATTTTTCATAGATGCATCTCCACAGTTGTAGCCTTAATATAACACTTTTATAAATTTGTTTTGTTGTTTTCACTGTTTCGTGTCTCACCTACTTATTTTTTTCATAAAAGGATAAAATCGGCAGTAACACTAATTGTTGGTACTCTATGAAAAAAGGATTACACGTTTACGATCTATCTTTGTGCCATTGTTTTATACGGTTGGCGTACGTTGTACGATAATAAAAATTAAATAAAGTGGATATCTACAGGCTATAAATTTCAGTTACAAGTATCGCAATCGTTTTTGAGAGGTGAACTGAACAAAAACTTGAGTTGTTTGCGGCTTTCATAGCCCAGTATCTTATGATTGTTCTCTCATACTTCCGGGTGTAAGCCATCACCTAAAGGAATTGTCTTCGGAGAACAATCATCATAAAAACTTGATCTCGGAGGGATTAATACATTAGACCGCAGTGGAACCACGATTCTTCCGAGCGAACCTTTCATTTCTTGCATTCCGCCATCACATGATAGGTGTGATCACTTAACACATTATCCACAGGCAATTATTCAGCACTCTAAAAAAGCCTATAAGTCACAGCTAAGGATTGATTTTAACAATAATAACCATTTCAATCGTGCACCAATAAATCACCCTGAATAATAGAAAAAAATCATTTCTTTTGAGATTAAATATTTTTTAAAAGAATTGGAAACTTCTTTTTGATGCAGCACAGTGTTCCAAATTATTTATTCATAGGTTTCTGGTGGATAGAATACTAATCGCGAACAAAATGACAAGGTAGAACAGGAATCATGATTATGAATAATGTTAGAGTAACTAGGAACTACGTCAAATAACTCCAAACTGTACACACTATACAATATGTCCTAAGTGGCAGGTCGCATGAAAATGTCGTCTCATTTTCCTTTATATAACAATATATCATACGTTTGTACAAATATTTTCCTCTGTGCGTGACCTTGAACGACCTTGTGACTGAATGCCTAATGAGAGGAACTGTATTACTAGAACCGTAGTATCGCAAGTGTTTAAAAAAGGGTGGTATCATTTATAGAATTAAGGTGACCTTGATGTCTTTCAAGAAATTATATAAAAACAATAATTTCTATTGCATTGTGTGAGCCCCTGTAGTACTCTGTAGTACAGTCCGAAATAAAGTTAACGAAAATTTTAACAAAACACTATTTTAACAATACCGACTGCAGTTTCAGCAATACTACAGTTCACCCTACTCGACAGCGAAAATTTCCTAACAACATTATCACCACACAATCTCAAACCGAGTCAGCCCAAATTACCTTTTTTTCATCACGTGATTAAACAAAGCATTAAACGAACAACCCCGCCGCAAATCCCGCAAGTTGCTCGTGAAGCACCGCCCTCTGAAGTCGAAAGTCTCCCGCAACCAGCCAACGAAACGCGGCCGCATACAATCAACCCTAATCCGATTATAAGCGCGAGGAGCGGTGCGTCGGGGTTTGCTCGCATCCTGTTCGACAGCATAACGCGATCGTCCGAGGGCCTGGGCAATCCGAAATATCGACGTAAAAACGGGGTCCAACGATTTCTCGGAGGAAACAGCTTCCCGAAGAGGGCAGGAGAGGGCACGCAGAAGTGGGGCCCGAAGAGGGGGCCCAGCCCCGGTTGTGTCTTCCGATTAAGAGCGAGCTTGCGTTCCAAGGCGGTCGTAACGCCGCTCTAAGAGCCCGTACCTGTCCACGGCCGGGTAATACCTGAAAACATGTCTCTATCACGAAGGGGAATCTCCCTCGGCTGGTAACGCCTTCGCATAAAACCGACGTTTTATCCCGTCTCCGGCGGCCGCGACGTGTTTACGGCGTTTCTATAGTCGACGGTGCAATAACCAACGTCCCTCACCATGGTCCCGGGGCCCCGTAGAAGATCGGGTACGGGGGTTTGGGGGAGAGAATATTTTCACGGGGCGGCGTCTAAATTAAGAGACGGGAGCGTAAGGTGGCGCCGTCCCGGTATCAGGCTTTTTCTACCCTTTTCCGGTTCAGCCGGCCCGGCTACCAATACCGTGATTCAGACATTGATACACGGCCAGCCTTAAGTGCACCCTTTCTCCTTTAGTTCATTTTTTCCCTTTTCTTCTTTTTTCGTTTTTGTTCTGCCTCTCTCGATCTCCTTATCGCCGAGGCACTTGCTCTTTTATTGGCTGCGTGGCTTCGTTCAGCTGTTTCCGTGGCTGATTGACGCGGTTTTCAGATTCGCAGAATTTTTACATCATTTTTTGGTACGGCACTGTGCTCCAGAAGCTTGTTCACCTCTTCGGGTGTTATTCGTGGCTACAAAGTTTTAATTGTGCGAGAAGGAAATTGTACACGGTGACCTCTCCAGCGAATTATTTATGGGACTGCGGATTTTTATAGTATTTATCAACAGTTAACGTTCATGTTTATTGGTAAAAGATAATGAAAATACACTTCACTTTTCAAATTTCAAATTCTCTTATTTTGATCTAACGTTTTTCACAATTCTTTCGAAAACCGTATGTTTTCCGAAAAAAGTGATACGACATAAAAGACGCACCCTGTCCAGATCTACAAGTTTTGTTCAACATAGTCTTCGATACAGTCAATAATTTAGAAGGTATTCGAGAAAAATGATTTTATGAGCATTTAATTAATTTTAATGTTTACATTACACACAGATTGCACAGACTTTTTTTATTAACTGGAACAATCGGGGGTGGCATGAACAAAATTTTGAAAAAAATTTTCGTAAAGAGTAAATGAGATCCACCCACCCTAAATGACCAACCTACCAACAATATAATTACCGTGAGACCTTGTTTAAATGTTCGTATTGGCTTCAGTAAAAGAAGGTGTTATAAATAGGAAATAGTTATTGTGATACTTTTGTACAGTAGGATCATGGTAATTGTGATATCGAGAAGGGTAATAATTAGAAAGATATCATTAAGGGTTTACCCTTCCTACAGGTTGCACCGTGCAATGCTACCTCAGTTTATTGAAGAACCTATGAAGATTCGAGATTAGCGAAGTAAATGGGAAAGCCATAATAAATGCGCAGAAGCGGCTCACGTTAATTGAGTTTCGGTACGATCCAAAGTGTCAGTGGTGTTAGTAAAGACATAAATCACTTCATAAACGTGAATTACGATTTCTCAGTGTTTTACGATAGCTGCTTGAGTAATCGACGTAATTAAACACGATAATTAAACATAATAATTATGTTGCTTCTATAATAGTTCAAGTCTTGTAACACTTCCATAGCGATATTTCATATTCGGAAAAATCGTGATTTCGACGTATTTTCGAACCTTAGAATTTATCTATTTCTCTTATACACCGCTGCAGAAAATTAATGGGTCACTAAATCATACGTGGAGTTGATGAACTTCTGCAATTTGGTGTAATAGGAATCTTGCAACGTTTAGCCTGGGCTCATTTTAAAAGGTAAAGTCTCTGCTTTCGCACCCTTGAGCTTAGTTTTTCTTTTTTCTAACATCCTGTTTGCGTTGCAAAGAAGAGAAGATTTTCCTAAAAAGAAGAGAATTTTTTCTTCTGAAATTTTACAAACTTAAACGACTGTAGTTGAAACAACTGGTATCATAAAGTAATTTTTTCCCTCCACAATGAGTTCTCAAAGTATGCCATCAACATTAGAATACCTGGGAGGTTTCCCTTTGGTATTGGGTACTTAGAGCAAAGCAGGAAATGGATACTATAATATGCATACTACAATAAGAAGAAAACATATTGAAAAAGGCAAATAGTAATAAATTAATCCCTATTAATCCCTACCTCAAAACCGAAAACATTGATCGTTTTGCTCGAAAAGTGCAAGAAACCCGAAGTTTGAAAAAACACCAACAACAAAACTGCTGCTTGAGCTGCAAAAAAATAATTGAACGAAACATAGATGCGAAATATATTAATTAAACATACGCGAACAATTGTCTGTGCGTGCAAACCTATAAGAAACACACGCAAACACGAACGAGGTTCAACAAGAAATTTCTTCAGCGGCGAAACGAGCGCATCCTTTATTCCAGTTTTTACAAAACACTTGGAGAAAATGAGAATTTGCTTAAAGAACCGTGACTAAAAGAAAAGTCTTGACTGTGAAATCAAACGGACGAGCCGAGCGCGTACACGATCGCCGCGTTTCTCATTTCCTTGGCAATAAATATCGATTTCGGTGCATCGAATGCCAATGCGCATCCTGTGCCACCGGCAAAAACAGCGGCCACGAGGAATTGAGAAACAAGGCCGAGACCATAACGCTAATCAGAAACAAGTAAGGAGGAACGACGGAAGAACAAGGTAATGAAACGCATAAGGGAAAAGGATCCCGGTGCCAATAAAGAGGGCGATTAAAAGGTGCATCGGCGTGTTTCGCGAGAAAAAGAGGAAGAGATGTGCGGCGCGGTGGAATTAAGAGGGGAATCCGGTTTACCAACTTCGAAAAAAACCTTTTTTTTTCTTACCTTTACTTTAATCAGTAGCGGCGTACGGTTATTAGTTCCTACATAATGTTAAAAGAAATCCTCGAATCTTCGACGTCTTTCCACATTTCTTAACGTTCCTCCATTCGGCAACAAATTATGTTCCGTTAAAATTCGTATGAATTCGATTAAAATGAGTACAAACATGACTCTTTCAATTGACGATCCAGTGGAACCTCTACTTACTGAAGATTCAGTTCATATTGAAGGTAGACAAAAATTGTAGAGATGAATTTTGCATGTTATAACGATCCGTGTCATCCTGTAATGCGGCTTTTTACAAAAGTGCTGATGGAAATGCAATTGTATATGTTTTTAAAATGCTAAGGTACGGTTACGAAAAACTCAATACTTTTCGAAAAATTCACCTTTTTCCCTTCCTTCATTAATTCGTTCGGATAACCGAGATTCTACTGTATCGTGCATTAAACAAGCAAACACGATCCAAAGTGTATCGTGTTTGGTGTCATTTTAATCAGAAAAGTATCACGCATACGTTAATAAATTCAAGATATTCTTACAGTCACTTAATTGACGATGTAAAATTGACTCTTACCTTTTACTAACATAAAACAAAGTATACAAAAGTTAATTAATAAAACAAGTATTCTTAATACTTACTGTTTCTGTAAAAACTCCATTTTGGGTAATTTTGTAGTTATGCCACTTGTCCGGTAAGGGGCTCATATATCAAGATATTTTAGTAACTACCAGTGCAACAGTCGAGTGTGCCTCGACGCAGAAGGAGATAGGGTTAAGCGACATTAAAGAGAGACGCTAAGGAGGGTGGGGCACGAATTAACGAAGAGTCCGTGGCGATCGGGGTCCGCGGGGGCAGGAACGACGGAACGAGAACGAGTGCCCGAGGTAAACGAAAAGGAACGAATCGCAGGGAGATTAAAGGGGAGGCCAGAAAAGGAGCAACGCGATAAAGGAGAACGAGCTCCGCGCCCGGACAGAAGAAGAAATCGAGGAGGAAGCAGCGTTACGTTTACGCCCACCGAATCGTAGCGACGCGACGCGACGAGACGCGACGCGGCCGTGGAACGAAAAAGGTAGAAAGAGAGACGTCAGGGAGAGGCATGCCTTTACGATACCGTCCTCCGCCATAAACGTCACGTATCTTTGGCTAAAGAGAGCTCATAGTGGCGCCCCTCGCGAGCCCACGGCCCTTTATTAACGACGTGACTCGCGGACTTCCGGGACTCACGGAGAAACCACCTCGAGCGAACAAAGGGGATCGGTCCGTGGGGTTTCGTGTACGCTCGGTTGTTCCATCGAAACAATTATGTCGCCAAAAAGGGACGACCCAGAAGCAAGTCACACCGAGACCCCACCGGAATGGACCCACGAACAGTCGGACCGGTTTTTCGTGAAATACTTGTAACCCTTTTGTGCGATCATCTGATTTATTGTACGACGTTATGGCGCGGCCTTGATCCCTCGAGGTTCGGGCTCGATTCGGTTTCGCGAAGGTTTTGATGTCGCTTTTCAGACTTTGAGGAGGTTTCATCTTGAATTCGTTGGGCTAATTCCGGGAGAGATTCACCACATTTTGTTCTCTGTTTATACAAATTTTATTGAAAATAATTGAAAGTGTAGGCAGGCATAGTTTAATTATTTATTGAAATCTCTTCAATGATATATCAAGTTAAATGGGTAAAACTTTTATTCTAATATATTAATATACTTTAAAAAAAAATTCGAGAAAGTGCATCTCTCCCTAGGGCTTGGGTTTAGATGCACTCCTTTCGTTTATAACTCCTTCTCCCTACTTGTATTCTTTTTTTTCTCTGCCACATATTGCACACATGAGAATACAAAATACATGTTTCATGGAGTCATTTGAGTCTAAACAAGAAAATCCAATCTACTTGAGATTTGGTTGAATAAGAATCTTCTAAACATTCAATAGAATAATAGCCAGTCGTTTTTGTCAAAAACGAAGCATCTCCTTTTTAATTACCTAATTACAGAGCAATAAATATAAATCAATTAAATTGAATTAGTTACTTATTGCTTCAAACCAAATAAGGTTTTATGTATCATATACAATACATGAAATGAGAATTTTTAACAATCCAGCTATAGATTTATAAGCAAATGCATAATATTGATAGAGAAGTCTAAACAAAATTGTTTTTTGTTATTGAAGGTCTTATATCCGAAGATATTCATTAGATTTCAAAAATGTCGTTCAACTATTTTATACCTTCTTCTGCGGCCAAATCTTTATTTTTAGTAGCACCAAGCAGTATAAAACCATTTAAAATCGCAATGAAAACAATGTTACTACGCAAAAAGTAAAAATGGAATAAGTGGTATTTGTCTTTGCTAAAAATGAAATAGAGATTACTTATGTTAAACGTAGACAATTTGCATGGTAATTATCATGTTAATGATTCAGACTAATTATCAACCAAATTGCACGCTTTATGCATTTACATTGTCATCCAATTTTATTGGTCTTTTTCTCTATAGAGGCATTAAAAAACTTAATTCTTAATTCATCCTTAATTTTATGCAAACTATTATTCTGTAAACATATTACGAAAGTTTAAAAATACTTAAAACTAATAAACAGAGGAATGATAACAACTCCATGCTACAATAATTTCCTCGAAATTGAAAACGTCTTTACTTTAGCACTCAATTTGTATTCATAAAATGTGTAACAAACAGGCGCATGCTAACACAAAATGATCGTCTCTCATGAAAATTCGCTACTTTATGAAAATTCTTACGTCACAACGCTGCTGCAGAATCATTGCGACTGCCTTGCAAGCAAATCTTGTTGTCCCATAAAAATGTTGATAACTTCGTGCTGCAAAGATTTCCTGAACCTCTGGAACGTCCTTACACCGTATCGTTTAATTTTTATTCGTAAAATATACAACAAGCAGTCGCATGTAACCGCACAAAACGGCCGTCACTTATGAAAATTCTCTGCTTCATGGAAATTCTTACGTCACACTGTCGCCGTTACAAAAAAAAACCCATGGCTTGCGAGAAAGTCTCGTTACGGGGTTCCCATAAAAATGTTGACAACTCCATCCTATAAAGATTTCCACGACTTCGCGTCCTCGAGCGAGATCTCTACTTTCGCCGCCGGTGCCGTTCCTCATTCTCCGTTGAGGTCTCATTTGGGTTTCTCGTGTTTTGCAGTGGTCCGGTGTGTGACCGTAACGTTGCCTACTATACACGCAACGACCGCAACCGAGAATTTCCTCGTCGGGCCCGGGATCGCCCGTAATGATCCGTACGGTTTTCATTGGCGTGAAATACGCGACGTTTACACGCTCGTTCCGTATCTTCGCTCGCGAATAGCCCTGCGTACCCGCTGAGCGTTATTCCGCTCTCGATGGGAAACGGGCTTGACCTTGCCCGAGCCACGGAAATGGAGCGATTTTATGTGTAGAGGCCTGAATCCGCGCAAATAATCCTCAGCTTTCGGTTTCCAGAGGCCACCGAGGCCTCGGGAACCCTCTGCAATCGCCGCTGCCGTCGAGAAAACCGACGACGGCCACGGGGCGACAACTAATTTTGCCGGTGAATTACTTGGCTATTGCCCGACTCGTATTTTGCATTTCCAAGCTGCGAGAATTTTTAAAAGCTGACTCTCGTTTATTTTGCCCTTCTGTGCGGCATTCAGCTCATTCTCTTTTATTTTCCGTGGGGGACCTCTTTGCAAAAGGGACTCACTGTGGCTGTGTGTTTCAGCGTTACTTTAGTACCGTTTAGTATCTATTGAAAGTGGAGCCATGAATTCAGTGGGAACGATTCGGAACATTTTTATATTTGAGAATCTGTTATAATCAGGGAGCAAGAATAACAGTTATTCTACAATTTATTAATAATATTTTAGTCGATGCAATACTTGTGGTCCTTGTAGAAACAAATAATGTTCCATGTATCGCGATATTTTCCAAAGAATTTTTATAAAAATTCACCGATGGCCATTCAAATATTTTTGTCCCATCGATCTGCACAATAAGTGTCGATTGACAACACCTGTCATGCTGCATGCATTGTAGAACCCAGAAAATGAGAGACGAGCAGGCATAGAAAAAGAGTGAGAATGCCCATTATTCTCGATTATCTCGACTATATCTGCATGTATATGATTCGAGTATTATGATACGAATATATTATTCGCATTACATAAACGGTAAAAATGATTGACAGTATGTTAAGGAGGATAGACAGGCTCTGAACGAATGGATTTTAAATGACCAGAAAAAAGAGTCTGCATTAATGAATTGGAGACCGGTCTGGTTACAAGATCAAGCTAGATTTCATGCATCAAGGATAGCGATAAAAAGTTTAATAAGGTGTGAAATTTTACTGATGTAGTTCCATGTAGTTTCGCTCTCAGGCTTGTGAATAATTCTCCACGGAATAAAACACTCCTGGACAAGTGGCACGAAAAATCCCGAAGAATGTGGTCATTTAGAAACCTGTCGATCATGAGAAAAACGATACTTTACACGGGAATTGTTCGATTTTAGCAGAAAAGTGTAACTCGAAAGTGGAGTCGAGCTTCTATCACTTCTTTACTAGTGCTGTATAGCACAGTATGAATATATTTTTTAGTGATAAATTCAACGGTTTTGATAGAAAACATAAATGCAACTGGATAGATAAGAAATGGGTTGCCCAGAAGTCGTTAGATCATTTTAAAATGGCCTTTCTACTTTTTTTATTTGAAATCGTATCAATTCTTTGATAAACAAATTTGAATTTTAGACGGCCTTGTAACTTTTGGGCTACTCTTGTCAATGTTTATGACATTATTTCAAATAAAAGATAAAAGGTACATTGTGCTCATATTAAAGGGCGTAGGCTCTGCTTGCACACCTTTGTACTTAACCTAGATCGAACTTCCGTAAATTCGATAAAAGTTCTCCGAAACGTTCAAACTGGTTTTAAAAATCTTAGAAGGTATGGAGCAGACAAACCTCGTGTAGTAAGGTAACGTGTAGCCATTCGCGAGGTTTAATCCTGCTTGTTCCGCGAGATTTGCACACCATTCGCCTACGCAATTAAGAGACAGTGTGTCGGGGATAGACTATCCCGTTGGGGAAACTGTAGAAACCATGGTGCCGTCTCGGAAGTGACGATAACGAGCGTCGAAATCGCCTTTCCGTCGATGGTAACGCTCTCGTGGAAGCGGTCAAGGGTTCGGCTTGACGCTTCGACACGCTCGTAAAGCGACGCTGGTCGCAACCGATCCCCGGGTTAAGTTGTCACCGTGGCCGCTTCGTAAAGAGGGTTGGCCACGGCTCGCCGAGGAGGAGCATTAAGCGTGGAATCATCCTGAAATATGGCCAGATAAAAACAGCAGGCTACGACCTGCGGGACGCAGCCAGGTCGGGTTACGCATCGGCTTTGCGAACAACTGACCTCCGGCCTGTCCACTCTGATCGGCCCTCCAAAAAATAGAAGATAAAGCCGAATAAAAATTTGTTTTCGATCCAGCTAAATTGTAACCGTTTATGTATTAAAATTTCTGGAAAAACGTTGGGTCACTCTGCAATTCAACACATTGTTTACCGGTGGCTGCGGATGGTATCCATTCCTGACAAAAACGACTATATCGAATGCAAAGCAGTAAAAACATCTGAAGAATTTGATGATACTGCTGTATCGTTTTAGAATAAAATGATTAAGAGAAGAAATAAATGTCTGTGTACCTCCTGTGTCTGATAATAGATGTAGATAATTTTTATTTTGTTTGATTTTGTATTTGTAATAGATATATTATATAGATATAGATCATTTTTCTCAAGAAGAATCGAATAATACTATTATACAATATTATTTTCAATCAACTAAAATTACTAAGACAAATAATAACCTTATATCTACGCCCTAGTTGTTGAAATTCAGACAGAAAATTTTACAGAAAAGTTCACAATTCAGTCGTCAATATACAAAAATTGTTCGAAGTAAATGATTTTTTTTATTTATACAATTATGTATCATGTTAGCCCATGAGTAATACAAATTTCGTATTTTTGGAAGATGACGCACAAAATCACATTGATGTATCATTTTATATCACCTTGTGCCATCTATGTACTGACACATTAAAAATCAATTATGTTTTTACTCAAATCAATTATACGTCTAAATATGCATGAAATTCGCTTTATTCATGTACCGATATAATACAATAATAAATTAATGTAATTAGATTTTCTAGGTCCAACAGATGAAATCAGACTTACGCCAGAAAAGTCATAAACACAATGTCTATTAACCACTTGTCGACAACTGTTACATGAACAGAATCGTTAAAAAAGCGAATAAATTTACGTCTGAAAACTGCGTATCCTCTATTAAATCCTAATGGTAGTCGTTACTAGACTGCGGATCTTTATGGAAATAAACATTGTCCAAGTCAATTGTGGAAAACAGAAGTCAAATAAAAGTGTACTTGCCCTTCTGATAGCTTGCATAAGTCAAAATGAGGCGAAGAGGAAGAATAAAATTTTCTTGTGTGACATCTCGTTTTCGAGAAAGTCGAGTTTAAAGATCGGTTGGGTTCGCGTGCTATAGTTAGTCACGTGACATTGTGACACATGCCCGACAGAGGGGAAACGCGTCACGTGACGCCAGATCAAGACTTGCTTCCCCACTCCGATTTCCCCTCCTACCGCGTTATTCCGAACGCTTCTTTTTCCCCTCATCCGTCGACACTGGGGCAGAGCGGGAGACTCAATCTGGCGACTCTGAATAGTAGGCGTATTCAAATGAAAGAATTGTGTTCTTTTTTCTCGACTGACTTTTGCGTGTATTGCTTCCCAATCGATTGTCCACGGTACGCGGGGCGCCGTGTACATAATTAAAATCGTTGAAAGAGGATAAGAAAGAACAGTGTATCTCGCATGAAATTCTGAAGATTGTCATTACCGATTAGAATTGACTGAAGTCGCATGTTTTGCCAGACTGTCAATCGTTCCGTCACCGGTTGCAGCAAAAAATGGTCCCGCGCGGTAACAGTTTCGCGCAAGAACGCCCACGAACCGTGAAGGACATATTCCCCGGTGATACGTGGCTATCGAAAGCCACCCAAACAGATTGGCTGCACTTGCGGATCGGCAATATTGACAGGTAGATACACGTCAGTCCGAATGACCGCGTCGGGCAGACCAGCGGAATTAGCCGACCATGTCCGAGCATTAAGCCAACGTTTTCCTCGGTGAGAGCAGGGGATTATTAGTTGTGCAATAACGTAGCCTGAATTATGAAAGTCAGTGAACTCCCGCGACGACATGGCTTCAGCCTCCTCCAGTTTGCCGAGTAAATTAGCGTGCGCCGTGTAACGAGTGCAATCTGATACACGCACCGGTATTTACAATACTGTTCCTCATCAACGGTTAGCGCACGCTCGTGTTATTCGAAGCAATTAGTCTGCGAGCGATTAGAAAATCAACTGCCTGCGTTTTCTGCTCTTCGGCGGTGATAAAGAAGTTACGACCGGAATTATACTAAACTGGCGATTTATATTCGAATTTCTTCTTCGTGCACTTTAGAAACAGCGATGATCGCTCATTTTCTCTGTCAATGATTTTAATACTCCAGGAAGGATAATGATCAGGTTAATTGTAGTTTACGTTTCCTATGGTCGCGTTAGATGCAAATGCGGTGTAATTTTATGCTGTATAAATATGTAATCATTTAGGAATATTTCAAATAGTAACCAATTACTGTACTATTTCTTTAGAAAATTAACAGAAAGAATTCCAGTGAATATTGTATTAAAAATGTGTTTCAATTTATATGGACATCAGACAGATTAGTCTGAGTAAGATTGAATATTTCCTAAAATTGTTTACCATTTATAGAAAATTCAGTATTTATACAATTCGATATACATTTTAACATATATTTATAAAATTCGATATATGTTTCTATATATATATATTCATGAAATTGAAGATATATTTCCTTTTATAGAAAATTCAAAATAGTAACCAACTACTATTTTTGTTCTTTTTTTTTTAAGAAACTATAACGAGTGCTGCACTACATTATGTATATTCAGAACGCATTCTAATTAACATTAGCATTAGACAGATTAGTATATGTAAAATCTAGTAGATATTTTTTAAAATACTTTTCCATTATACATTTATGTAGGAGTTATTAGTATCTAATATCCTTCAACTCTTCCCTCCTATCTTTTAGCGATATCGATTTTAGTCGTTGCCGCACCGGATTATATACACAGTATCGAATGTAAACATTCAGCGTTTCTGAAAAAGAGAGATTAATTATCATTAATAGTCATGCTTTGAAAATATAATTATGAATGACCTCTGTGTCTGGGTTAGGTCTGGGTTAGGTAATTTGCGCTAGATAATTTCTTTTTCATTCAGTAATCTGTCCGATCGAGAAAACAAGGAAAAGCGTTTCATTACCGATCATTTGAATTTCTGCTAGATCATATTATGTATACATAATTTTGTTTACATCCGGACGATTTGACGCGCGTTGCAATTTGCGATGCGACCATGGACTTTCTTCATCTAGACTGCCTGCTTGAATTTGTTTGAAATCTACGATTATCCGACACCGTTTCGATTCATGAGACCTCTAAACTGCAAATATCAGATACTCAAGCGAGTAGTATTAAGTACTTAAACGACTATAACTCCGCGTGATTAATATTAATGAGTCAGACGTCGTCGTCGTTGTGTGGTGTCGCATTAAAAGCTACCACTGGCATTAATTAATTGCTACGCTAACTTTATGATAAGCTGAGAATTTATGGGACAATAAGAAGTATACAAGCTGCACACTTTGCGTGGTAATTATGAAATTATTGTAAATTCTGTCTCAGTTGGTAAATGCATTTCCATAAGATTCGTCTGGCGAGTGACTCTACATGTATTACATATTATTCACTTGTTATGAGCGATACTTATTTACCAGATAATATTTAGCACATTATAATATCATACAATAATAAATTCTACAATTTTTAGACGAGTCAATTTGTAATATAGCAGCCACTTAAGAACTCCTTTCTTTCTTTATGCTTTACACTGTGTCAAATTGTAATTAAAATCTGTAGTGTACCGATTGCATAAGTTTTTAGAAGCGTATGAGGGATCAATACTGGGACTTTAATAATACAATCATTCTGCACTATTTCTAAATTTCGATCGAAAATCAACCACTGCGTAAAAGAAACTGTTGTATTTTGGTGAACTATTATTAATTACTTTATGTATTGTTTATCTTTTCTCCTTTCTATTGTTCGTAATGCAGCAGCTGTTCATTTCATCGATTCACCAGAAGTTGACTAATTAAATGACGATTTCGATACTTTGGGTCAAAATAGACTCGGGCTCCGCTGTCAGGGGGTTAAAGTGCATGCTTCATTCTTCCTCGCACACCTTCGAAACGAAGATCTACTAGCTCAGCATCACACGTAAAATTGTGTAAGGCGCGATTTCAGTATTCTCATCACGCAATCGCGATTCAAGGCCAGCGACGAGTATTTAACGGGTCCCGGGTGCATTTTCCGCCGGTCTGGGTGGACACCTCGACCAAGTGAAAGGTGTGTTGGCCGCCGATCGGCCATGGCGTGGCCCCGGATCGGCATCGAAAACGTTTACTTTCCGTCGATCGGTTTTCCACCGTCGAGCGTGGACGCGATCGGGGAGAAAAACAATCGCGACGTGACTCGTTTGTGTATCGGCTGAATCTGGCCGCTCGATCACTACTTCCTTTTGACGCTTAGTAGACCGCGTCCAAGTTCTATTACAGTTCACTTCAGTTTGCAAAATTCGGGACCCGGAAGTCAAATTCTTGCGTCACAGGACAATGCCTCTCTTCCAAGATTGGCAATCTTAACAACTCAACGAAGTAAGAAAAAGCGTAGAATCAGTCAAGCTTCAAAAGGCTACCGCAAGCGAAAAACATAAACGTGCCATAAAAATTTAAAATTTAATAATGTTCGTCCTACCTTCTCAATCATATTATCAATGGATTATTGAGACTCTTCCGATTGAAACGAGTCCAAACACGACGTACATCGGTCTACTTTTGCAGACTTCGTGCAATCAGTCTATAGCAATTGCACGTATGTCCTTAATTATATCACATGCATCAAGTCTACAAAAATAGTCTAATTTACGTCGTGGTTGGACTCATTTTAATCAGGCAAATCTCAACTATCCACTGGTACTACGTTTGAATAGGTAAAACAAAAATGACTGGATTTGAAATTTTCTCTTTTGCACGATTACTCTTTAGGGATGCGGCAGCTCTTTGAGGCACGTCTTCCTTTCCTCCACTGGTAGTCTTATTCTGTTTTCTTGCATACTAACGCTGAGCTCGAAGCAGTAGGTGGTGGGGGAAGAGAGTGAGTATGGGTCGTGGACATTTGAGCGTTACAGATATAGTCAACTTTAATGAAGCACTACTGTAATCCAGCTGGTGCTATAATGACGCGTTTTTATAGGCGCGGGACCGGTATCCGCGATGGCAAAGGTGCAGAGGTCTGGGTTAGGCAAAGCCGTGTACCGGGATTTTTCCCGTTCATGCGTCGTCGGCCACGGGATCAGAGGTCGATGGACAGATCGTGGAATTCAACGATCGTCGGAAACCGCGCAGGAACGATTTCTGAGACCGGCATCCGGGATAGACGGGGCCGCGTCTTGTCTCTTAGTCTCGTACTCGCGTCCCGTCCCTCGCGAGATCTAATTCATCATTATGATCCTGGACCGAGACCGGCAATCGCGTGTGCCGATGCGAAGCGATAACGATACCATGCCGCGGAGGCGCATCAATCTAATCGGTAATAATCGGCTGCCAGCCAGCCGGAAATCCATTACCGGGACGTCGATGATTTAGCCTAGATCGCGCGCCGAGTCGGTTAGGTTCGCCGATCGGTTTCCCGCTACGAGTTTTCTTGCCGAGGACAGGAAGTCGGAAAATCGAAAGGCGGAAATTGTGCTGGGTGGTGCGCAGCCGCGCCGCGTCGGTTTCTTGCGAACGGCTCTGTTGGGTCTGGTCGAGAACGGATGTGGATTCTTAAGGGCCCGGGATAGTCACGTGACTTTTTAATTAATAATTTACATTCACAGACTTAAGATCCGTCTTGGTCTTGATCCAGTCTGTGACTAAACTTGTCACATTTTTTGCTCTGTATTATCGATATTATGGATTATGACGCCAGATACGTGCTTCGAGTTTTTGGCTTTATTTTTAGTAAAAATATAGCTCAATTTGTAGCTGGAGATATTTTCCAGTGCGCGCTGGTCTCGACATCATCCAGAAAACTCATCCAATGACATAAAAATGATTGGATTCCGTTGCGTACACATCGGCAATTTTTGGCCTACTTCTAACGCTTATATTACCAAATATCTGCATAATCTCGGCAGCTCCAAAATATTCAGCGACAAAATGTTCTTATATAAGGATGAAAACTTGGGGCACGTAAAACCATTTTTTGACGGTAATGTAGTCATTCTACCTTATCGCGGATCTACGAACACCGGGCCCTTAACGAACCTGGAATTGGGTGGGAGACTTGTGTTCCTCGGATCAAACTGATTTTAAATTTTTTAAAACCTGAAATTTATCCAATGATTAGAAAGTAAAATTCGTAGATTACACAGCACAATTTATATTAATTTTGTATTGCATGATGCTTGCAAAATTTTTATATGTTACAAAGGTACTACAAGGTATGAAAATTGCAATATTAATTAATCTATGTCCCAGCTTCGTCAGATGATTATACTAAACCTGTAATTCCTATACTAGTTGCTACATTATTGAAAAAGGTACTAATGGTTGCACAAAAGATGAAACTCTTCAAACGCTTGTCACTTGAATAGACGATTGAACACGTTCACTTACTAAAATCATTCAAATAAAACATATTGCATTAACGACTTTCTTACAATCTCCATTTCATATTTCAAAAGACATAGTAAGCCAATAGATAGTGAAAGTAAAGGAATCATAGCATCTAATTGTGAAAGTAGTATGAATAGCATATAATTACATAGTTCTACATAATTGGTACGACGATGTTCCTATGTTCAACTATGTCTTAGATTTGAAATGGTATGGCACTGGATTATTTTGGTGTACATAGGAGAAACATACAATTCAATTGTCATGATACTTACTATTAGGCACAACAAAAGGAAAAATCTCAAAAAATGGATAACGAAACAGAAGCTACAAAATGAAGATTTATCAGAGTAATACCTCTTTAAATTGTTTAAATTACACAAACTCATGAGAAGTTCACAGATTCATGAGAATTCATGAGAAGACCGATTAAAATTTCTTTTTTCTTTACTGATCTTAATAAATTTAAAATAATATATTTACGTGCTTGGACTGCTTTAATTCCTGTACTGCTTAAAATTGCACCAACTCGATTTTACCATAAATGCATAAAACCCGCAATCTAATCATCGGAATCCTAGCCGCACTCAGCATGAAAGTAAAATATTTCACAATAAGATAGCTCTTAGCTTCATTTTAGGTTGAAAAGCTATCAAACAGAATTACACAGCGAATGCGAGAGAAGTGTGTTACTTAATTATAGTAACACTCAACATATTCATTGTAAAATTAAAAATCCTCGTCGGGATTTCAATAATAATGTCCAACGAATCCATAAGGAGTGTTTCCCATCCGGGAGTAAAGGTTCCGAGGAAATGTAGAGCGCGTTGTTGATACATTTATGGTCGCGACGACGACTGCGAAAAGTCACGTAGAATGGAAACAGTGATATATTTTTTTTTTCTTTACTCGGCAAGCGCACGGAAAACAATGAATTCCAACGTGGCGGAACGAGATCATTGCATAAGAGGCGGCGGCTCACGATCGACGCGGACAGATAATTCGGATTGCACACGTAAGCAATCGCAAAAAGCCTCGTAATCAAGGGAACTGCACACCCCACGCCGCGTAATATATCGGTATCACGCGGCCGATCGTAAAAGGTCAGAATGTTATTTTACCCTTTGCTATCTGTTGTCTAACCTTTTACGATCGGTATCGTTGATCTCATTAGACGTTAACAATAAAATGTCGTGCCGCCACCACCTATCGTTATTACTGAATTTATACTAAACCGTTGCCTCGACAGTTTCCCGATTTTTGCGGTAAACATGTAAATCCGATTAGTTCTTAGCAAAGTAGTTGAGCAATTGAGTTATATTCCAGAATCCATTAAATGATCTACGATTTTTAATTCAGCCATTTATAGCACATCATTTCCCTATTTATTTTTATTTTTATATGGAGCTTCAGAATAAATTGGTTACAAGAAGTTCATCTACTCCAATCGTGTTGTCATAACTATGAAGTTATCGATGGCTAAAGTTCCGAAAACAGGCCAAATCCCATTGAGCTGGAATTTGGTAAATAGGTTCGTTTTGCATTACAAATATGTTTCCCAAAAGGATTTTAGGCAACACGAAACAATTTTTTTATCATACTAATATCATTTCCTACCTTATTGGACACTTACTACAGCGAATTCTGCCCTACTTAATTGACGGAACACGTGTTTCAAGACGGAGTCGGTAAGGTAGAAACTGATAAAAGAATTTTTTTCGAATCGCCAAAAATCCTTTTGGTAAACACGTTTTTAATGCAAAATGAAGCTATGTGCACAATTCGAGCTGAATCAGACTTGACCGATTTTCGGATCTTCAGTCAATCAATTTTTTGTATCATTTCACTTCATATGAATTAGTCTGTAGAAACCGCAGATGTTCATACAAATTAAAATTTGCCAAACTTCCTTTTGAATAATTAATAGACGGTCTTTATGCATCGTAAAAATGGCCCAAGTCAGTTGTAAGAACACGAAGATAAATGAAAACATGTCTCCTCTTTTAATCATCTAAGAAAGTCAAAAATAATATAACAATTTCCTTAAATTCTTCTAATCTCCATTCAATTTTGTGTTTCATGTATTCATTTTCGTCATAAATGCATAAAATCACAGCCTAGTTATTCAAGATTTTATCTGACCATAAATAAACTGTAAAACTGTTGATGTTCCTTCGAGATTTGCTGAAAAATATGTTATTTCGATGTATTCGGGAACAGCTGGTGTTGTCTGAACGAATAACATTTCATATCTTCGCATAAATTAGAGACGTTAGGGGTCCTAGTATGTCTGCGCAGCCAACATAATGTGTCATCACGAAAACACGCAGGCTGCACGAGAACGATGTAAATTTCGTCTTGGTTTTACGATCGTTCTTGGAATCGATCAGTGCTATGCGATTAACCTTTCGCCTCCGAAGGATCATGTCATAGGTTAAATGTTACGACGGTCCTTCCGATAAAAAGTGGGACTCCGACTTGTCTGCGATTAGATCATCGCGTTGGGAATTCGAGGAATCCTCCGAGGACTTTGAACACACTTCTGCTCTTTCTGCTTCTCTGGAGGATGAACGTTCGTTATTTCAGAAATCCATTGATTTATGCTTTTTAATATTCGAATTCACGTACACGTTGATAGGTTGCATAATAGTATAGAAAAATATGGTTTTGTTTGTAAAAAATTCTGCATGAATATATATGTACCAACCTTATATGTAGTATGTAAATATATTTATAATCTTCAGTTATAGTAATATGTTTCTTGTAAAAATGTTGAACCTTTGGAACTTTATAAAAGGTAGGAAACAAAACTACAAAAGAAAGATATTTTCTCTTTTTAATGAACAGCACAAGGGTTAAACTTAGATGAAAGTTTGTTGCATTGGCTCCGAGCCGGTGTATCTCGATTCGGGCCCACTGTGCGTCATCGGGACTGTACAAAGGGGCCCGGAGCAACACGTAGACACGAATCCACGGGGGAAAGGTACACGTCAACGACGATGGTCGGACAGGCGGCGGCGATGGTACGATGGGTGCAGAGTAGCAGACGCGTAGCAGGAGTTCGGACCAATGATGGAGCTCACGGCCAGTCAGCCAGTACTAATTAACCGAGGAATGCTGTATCTAGATTGAAATCTGGGTGACCCGACGCCCTGGGGCCACCACCTTGGCTTGAACCTCGAGGCTTCGTTCTCGAGGCGGGTTCACCGGCCACTGTGTGCGCAGATATGCCTACCTACCTACCTGTGCTCTCTTGCACGGGTAGCTATCCGCTTCTCGAGTACTTGTGCACGTGCTACTTTCGTGCGAGACCTTTTCTTGCACGCGACTACGCTTGTCCATCTGACGCGGCGCGTTTCTTTCGATCAACCGATGACTGGCCGTGTCTTTAATATCCTTCTTTTTATTATTCGTTCGATCAGATAGCGATCGTAAATCGCAGTGTGCTTCTTAATTGCTTGGCGGAACTCGTTCACAAAATTCATCGATTGTTTATCTTCGCGAATTTCAAACTTTTCTTCAAGCGACATATTGAAATGTCTCATCTTAGAAAAAGCAGGCTAAATAAAATTGTAAAGCTATATTTAAATTCGTACAATCACGTTTCAGACCTGTCATGTGTTTCTCGTGGCTGGACTGCGGATCTTTGTGCAAAATGAAAATTATCTACATTAATTGCTAGGAACATCAATACATTGATACTTACCAGCAACATGTCTGTTATCATCTCAGGAACATATATGCTTTGAATTTGTACGGAAATTCACTGTTGAGTTTGTCCAAATAATAAATTAAAAAATTAATAGTACCTTTGGTCACATCATAATTTCATTTCATTCGTATGGCAAGGAGTCAATATTGTATCTAATTAATTGAAGCAATTAAAACAGACAAACCACAGAATAACCACATTGTTCTTCAGATAGTTAAGCATAACAGCTCAACATTTGGGCGAGGGTGGTGCACAGAGTGAAGGATTTAAAATTTAAGATACGAAATGAATGATATAAAAATACGCAACAATACTCATTTGGAAATCTATTAACTCGTCGAGAAAGAATTCAGACAGTTAAGCGAAACATTTGGGAGATCGTGGTTCACATAGCGGACTACGATATTTATAGTTTAAAATTTCAGACAGATGATATAAAAATACGGAAGAGTACTCCATTGGAAGTCTATTAACCGATTGAGAAAAAATTCGTAGAAATCCCGTGTTCTTCAGGCAGTTAACTAGCCATGATTGCTCGCCATTGAAAGGAGCATGGTACACATAGTTCGTTCTAAATCGCTCCAGTTTCGTTTTCCACTAGACCGGGATCGAGGAACAAGGCTGGTTGGTACAGCTTGGTTACAAAATCGCAAGAAACCCCGGTCCCGGTCAATAAATCACCGATGCTCGCTGCCAAAGAATACTATAGCCGATATTTCCGGGTAAAGAACGATCTCGGCGCAACTAATACCGGCGTTGTAGCTCCTCCGCTGATACACGGGTCGGCACCGGCGTCGTGTCATTCTGTAAAACAAGGAGAAACGTGCCGCGGCAAGAAATTTCTCTATATCCCGTGCAGTGTCGTGCAATCGATCGACGTCTCTCGATATCTAGCCCCGCTATAGTGCCTGCTTCCTGGCGCATGACACCATCCGTAGCCCCGGTTCTTTTCCCTTTTTATTTAACCATCCTCCCCACCCCCCATCCTTCACCCATCTCTACGACCCTTCCACCAAAGCCGCCTTTCCTCATTTCTCTCTCCGTTGGAGAAGCCGGTGTGTGTCTCCCTCGAAGAGGCGAGAAACATCGTGAGTTACCGCGTTTCGAAGATTTATCGTCCGCTGCTACTTCGGCTAGCGCACCGGTGCTACCATGTGTGGGATTACGTAACTTATGGCGGAGCCGCGCGCGAGAGCCGGCCCGCATAAATTTCGCCCGGCAATATTAAACCGAGCCTTTAAAGATTGCTCGCTTCTGTCTGACTTATCCGTGTGCCCCGGGACTGACTCCGTGCAGAATAATTAGTTGTCTTGTTCCGAGGTCGCTGGTTCCGATATTTTTCTCGAGATTTATGGGGGTGGCTAATTTCTCGGGGATGATTTTTCGGTGGTAGCTTTCCGATTTCATTTCTACAATTCACCTACTGGAACATCACACCGTGTAGATTAATTAGCTGCCTCATCCTGAGTCCAAAGGATCCTGATCGCCATTGATTCTCTGTCGGACGTGTTTCGACATTTCGATTTTTGGGGATGATTTGCGGCTAACATCCATTTGCTTCGATAGTTGCTTAACCCATTTGCCCTACAATTACTTTGCCCTCGATTCAGACTTGTGATGAAGATTCGGAACAGAGTCTAATAAATTATGTTACTAATTTCCTTTAAAATTCTATTTTGTTGCAGTTTTGTTGTAGCCTTTAGAAACAACACAGACGTACAGTAAATATAAATTTTCTTTTTTTTTTTAATGAAATGCTGAACGGTGAAGAATTTCTAATCACTATAATCGCAAAATAAATACAGTGATTTCTCTATATATGTCACCAAGCCCGGGATAATAAACGTCATCGGAATTTGGGTCCACTTTGACCCAGGATAACAGCTATTTATATGAACTTCAATATGGAGATCAATATTAATCTTTAAAAAAGAATCAAAAAGTGTGGGAAAGAAATTTATTTTAATTTAGGCTGTCATGAAATCATTAAAAACATCTTGTAAGAGTTAATGGGATCCTCAATAACTGTGAGATCTGATTACATCTCTTTCATCTCATTCTCTTTCATTGTTATTGCAATCGCTAAGATAAACACTTCAATCCAATTTATAGCATCCATAATAATGAAATATAATAAGAGAAACTTATAATATCCATAATAATATTAAAATGGAGACGTAATAATTAACTTAACGATTGCAATTTTGACTCATGTATATTCCACAATTTGTATTCCAAGATTGTAATACGTGCTTAATGACAATAACAAAATACATAATTCCTGTAATTTCTTAAAATTTATGAATTTCCAAAATGTTCGCGATAATTCCTCTAGAAATGAGTTCCGGAAGCTATTCATAATTTTCGAGAGTTTTCCTGTCAAGCAACTTGGTCACACACAAGAAGCAGCGGTGCAAAAAGCCGCATCATTGCGAACTTTATTATATAATCCTAGTTAACGTTAAGCACGATACAAGTAACAAAAAATCAAATTATTTATACACATGACGCGCGTGGACTTAACAAATCGATATAAAAGCAAGGCAGAAATTCAGAGATTAGATAGGAGTTCACTTCCTGCGTCACACACATATATTTGAATTTAATCGAGCTATACGTACAAATTTTTTTAGGTCCGAATCATGATGGAATATGTAAAATACCGCATTAATGTCCAGACGCTCTTTAAAATCGATTAACTTTTCTAAATCTGGACCAAACGGACTGGACTTAGTAGACGTACAATAGAAATTTTGGGAAAAGTTTATTATTGATTAGAATCGCTTAAGAAATATATACAGATTGGTTTTCACAATTTGTTTATCCGGACGTGTATTAAAATACTACTTGTACACAATTTTCTCGACTAATCGCAATTTTTTTAAAAATGTCTTGCAGACCTCCAATAATAAACTAATTATTTTCACTTGTCCAAAGAAATGCAAGGCTTTTGAAGTCGTAATTTTACAAAAGTTATGATGCTTATTTAAAGAATGCTGGAATATAATATAAATTCCTTGTATGGTATATTTGATGTCCTGTTCGTTAAATAACATAATTCTTTAAATAAATTTCATACAACTTTGACAAAATTATTCAATCACGTATTTATTTCAGACACAGTTGGTTAATAAATACAACAGTTAAGTGAGCACAACAGAAGGGTTAATGAGTGTCACTGTGCAGAATTTCGCCTTTACACGGAAGCGAAACAGTTCGCCATTACGCGGCCAGCTTGGCCGGAGTCCATCATCGTTTCTGCTCCCGTGACTTTTGTCGCGGATTTGTTGTGCCCGTGTGCCGGGCTTGATGCGGTCGCGTTGCATAACACGTTATAAAATTGCAGTCAATTGAAACCGCATAAATTTTCTCGGGGAATGTCGGTTCTTCCGAGTTAATCGTTCCCGCGGACGTGAAACGGCAGCGGCGCCGCACAATGGCCGATTATTGTCCCGGCGCGTCCTCCACTAATCCTGTTTCGTTGGTTCATTACGTGATTTTTCTGGTTACTATCGTTTCCGATCCACAGCGCGGCGGTTTAATTGCGCTGGCTTTCTGCGCGCGTGATCACGTAACAGATGGCGGACCACCGCTCGGAATTAAATACACTCCTTCGTGGTTATTATTAATGGTCTTCGGGGGATCGACCCGCTGCCTTCCGGGCATCTCTACGGAGCCTCGAAAAAATATCGCCTGGCGCTTGAACTTGTTTGTACAACTCGCCGTTTCATCCCGTCCCGTTCCGTCCCGTTCGTGAAATCCCCTTTATTGATAGGTTTCTTCACCTCGGCAAATTATAGTTTTTGCACTTTGCGCCCGTCGACGTCGGACAACGTGAAAAATTGCCTCGCATAAGGCTCCGACTATGTGCTCCGCCGGCTCCGTCAGATTTTTTCAACGGCATTCCGAGAGAGACGTCTCTTTGCTTATCGCGTGTCAAGTGACAGATCTCGTGGATTCGAGGATTACTACAAATCTGTGTCGTGTCGAATTAAAAATTTTAGTCTTCTGTTTGATGGACAGTCATTATTTTCTGCGAAGTGGCTCGTCGAGAAAATGCTGTGAACAGATGTGTTCTTTGGACGACGTCTTTGAAGCTACTCGAAGTATCAACGGCTCAATTTGTACCTCAGAACCAGCAGAATTTTTATATCGATTTTTTTCACTTTCTTGTAGTCTCTCTGGTCATTCGTAGTTTGCTTTCAAGTCCTGGTATTAATATTACAATTCTGGACTTGTCAAGATAACGGATGTCAAATTGTTTTACGATTGTTGAGATTGTATTTTTTCAATCAGAACAACTTATTTAATGATGTATTGCGTTGTCCCAAAAGTTTCCTTTGTTTTCTATTCATGTGCCCAAGGTGAATTGGGAGTAGTGGTTTAAACTAGCAAATGGTGGTCGTCTTGTTTGCATATGCTCATCGTGCTCATGGCCTACAAATAACATTCACAACAATTTCCCAAAATAGTTCAATAAAAATTGACGTTTAAAACGCATTGAACTATACCAAAAATTCGGTGACGATGAGAGATAGTACTATGTTCATGCATCCTCAAAGTCTGACAGTATAAGGTCTGTCTTTATTCTCTCCATTAACTGTCCAATAAAACATTTAAATTTAGTATTGACTACAAACAATATTCGCAAAAATTTGCCAAAACAGTTCAATAAAAATTGACGTTTAAAACGGCATTGAGACAATAAGAGAAAGCACCGTGCGCCTGTCCAAACAGTTACAGCACAATTGAGGAATGTTCTTCCGATCGAATCGAAGATGCATCTCAATAGCTCCAACAGTTTCCACGAAAGGTCGTAGCTGTCTATTTGCCCGGTAATAACCTGGCATTAATTGCCAGCACCATCTCATTTTCGTCGTTCGGTTCGCCGAAGTCGGAGGCCCTTGACAGAAATTTCCGTGGAACAACACAGGTTGCCTGCGACAAAACAATAATTCACGTCGCGGCCTGTGGATCCGCAGTCGATCCCCGGAGCGGATCAAGATCTTAAGGACGCCCGGAGGTTGCCTCGAGGTCGAGGAAACAACGTGCAGGACAGACAGCAGCATCAGCTGCAACAGCAGCGCACAGCAGGCTGCAGGAGCAATCTCCCGGACAATTAGCCCGTAGTTCGTGACGGGTACCTCCTCCTTGGGTCCTCTGCCAATGCGGCTTTCTCTTTCTCTTTCTTCCTCCTCTTTCTTCCTCTGTTCCTCTTCCTCTCCTGCATTCCCGGGCTCTTCTAGCTAACCGCAATTCCCTTGCAACGCGTTATTCCTTTCTTTCGCGGGGACTACCGCTGTGTATTCTGGTTCCCTCTTCATCTTATTCGGTCCCCTTTGTGATCCTCTTCTGTTTTGTCATCGTTCGTTACGCCGTTGCTCACCGTGGAAACCCTCTCCTCTTCCTCCGTGGGTCCTCGACAGCATCATAGTTCTGTTAACGTCGTTGCAATTGTTGTGTCCCGAAAATGGCTTTGGCTATTTTCTAGAGATTATCAATTGGTTCTTTGAGGATTTATTAATCCTTCTTATAGGTTTATAAGAGGAACTATAAGAGGAGACATTTTATGCACATTAATAGAAATAGTAATAACTATGTTGTCTAACAAAATCAAACGTCCATATTACGAATGAAACTTTTGAGACAACATAATACACTGTCGAGTTAACAAAGTGACGTGAATAAATTTCTCGAGTAAACCATCTTCCCACGATTCATTTTTATCCTATGGCGACGGCAGAGCAGCGCAGCAACGTGTCTCCTCGCCTTCGTCCCAGTCAATCTCTACCTGGCGTTTCTACCCTAATGACCTGGCAGGTGCGGCGGCGTGCCCTCTCGGTACAGGGCCACCCGGCTACGTGACGCCTCCGAAAACCTCCGTGAGATAGCCTCGTGGTCACGAGTCGAATCCCGACCGAGGCCTCTCTCGATCCGGAGGAACGCGTTCCTCGGAATAATCGGCCGAAAAAAGGATCGCCATGGAACGATCGACAGGTGCCGGCCGGACGGTTCTACGAGCGCAGAATGAAAGATTGATTCCGAGATTCATTAGTGGGATCGGAGGAAGCTGTTACGCTTAATGGTGAAACGATGTTTTGTCGCGATAGAAGACGGAGATAACGAATTCTGGAGTAAGATATTCGGGCCTCGGTTTCGAATGGCCTTTGTTTCAATAGATCACAGATAGAAATGGCAAGGCAAAGTACCATTACTGCTAGACGAAATAAAAATATTCTCCATTTTTGTTACAGGGAACAGGAGCCACCTAAGAAATTCTTTTCTTCTTCGATAATTTTAATAGATTGAATGTACTATTTATACTATTTTATGCCCTTCAATTATAACACCAGGAGAGTTAACATTTATCATCTGAATGGGTTATTAATGTCATCATATTTTTTCACAGTCTCTGTCACAATATTTGATCCGATTGTATCTATAATAAATACAAAAAACATAATATAATACGCGGACCAAAAATAACAGTTATTCTACAATTTTATACAACAATCATGAATACAAAGTTGATTGTTGATCGTTTGCCAACAAGAGAACAAATTTTCGGATGCATATAATCCTTATTTGTAACCAATACGATTTTAGTCGATGAAATACTCTTTATTCCATGTCTTTTTGGTTATAACAGTTATGGTCCCTGATATAATACCAATCGCTTTGGTGTAACAGAAATATCGCAAGCACCACGAACGAAAATCAAAGTGTCGGATGCCGACGAACACGAAGCATCAAAAACGTGTTAAGTGCTCAAGAACTTATTCACTTTCCTAAAAGCAAAAGTTCCCAGCTTCTCGAGTCGAGCATCCATTCAACTTTCCTCGTCGGAGGCAGCGATAGAGACTCGTCCGAGGCAGCAGGCCAGGATGCTAATCGATTCTCGTAAGAACCAGCCACGACCATGTTCAGCGCATCCTTACGTATCGTTCCCGGCATCGGGCCTCTCGCGGATTAATTCATTCGCGGTTTGTACTCGTCAATTTTTTCCACCGTGCTACGTTTACCCGCGGACGGATCGAGCAGCATGACGCTCTGCCGCGAAAAAGATTCGCTACCGAGGGATCGGTAATGGATGTGCATATTCGGCCGGTAAGAAACCTGGCGCAACGATTAACGTTGCGAAAATCCTGTGTCGTCTGCGGATCGTCGACGTGACTCTATCCATTGTGCTGAATAAGCAATAAGACACGTCCGATCTGCTTATGCTTCGTCAATTTCACCTTTTACGGTGAACCATTATCGTCGCAAATTTGTTGGCGAGGCTGGAAATTATGTTACAGTTAGGATTCAAAGATTTTCATTCACGAGACAATACAATAATTCACAATTATCGTAGGAACCTTTGTTCGTCGATCCTCGACTCGTTCAGGTATCAACTTGTCCCCAATGCTCCAACATCACACATAACGTTATCCCATAAGCTTTACGTTTCTTATATAATTAAATTAGCAAAAAAATTACACGAAAATTTAGAATTGAATTGTTAAGAACAAGAGAGCATTGGAACGTTTCTAAATATTTCATCAGGTCCTTGGTTTTGTTGGATTTTTAATAATAAATTCTTCTTCTTCTTGAACGCTCTTCAACTCATCAATGATGGCAACGTTTAGCCTCTCTTTTATATACAGGAACATGTTAAACTTATTTTATGCATGTATAACAAAGCTGGTCGAATATAAAACTATAAAGACATTAGTGTAACTAAATGATGTTGTCATATTATTTTCGACTTTTAAAAATTATTAAAAGTGGAGATACATAACTTCTGTTTTTTATTGGCCTAGACATTTTCTATTTTGCATAAAGATCCACAGTCAAATAATCGCAAAGAACCGGAAAAGTCTCTCCGAGTCCGACTGGATTTAACAACTCCTCCGAGCTCATCAACAATATAATATTCGCCGTGAGTCGCAGTGAATCTTGTAGACCTAGCAAAAACAATTTCTCTTCGTTTTCCCCTTCCCGAAGCGCCATTAATTATCTAATGCTTGTTATTAAGGCGACAAAGAACGTCGCGGCGAGAACGACGGGAGCGGGGAGGGGGCAGGGCAGAGGGGGGGAGTCAGGCTCTTTGCAATTCGATTCGAGCTGCGTTTACGCTCGTCCATGGAATAGTAATCAGCCGCGACAGCCCTTTTACTCATTGTCAGCGGTGGCGTTCGTAGAAAAGCGTGTGACTGCCCTGACAAATTGGCCTACTACTCCCAATGGGGGACTCCGCTCCGCGGGATCTACGGCCCTCGATCGCTCAAAGTAATTAATTATCGAGTTGGTCTCTCTGCCTCCTAGGAGATCGTGCCGATCGGGACTGTCCGCGGCCAACAGAGAAAGAGAAAGACAACCGGCGTGGGCGAGGTGCGAACGATCTATTCATTACACTACACCGGCAAGGTCTTGTCTTTCAGCCGGTCGTCGATGATGCTCTTTCGTTATTGTCACGTCCGGGGACCGGTAGACTAACGGTCCCCCGGATGGATCGCCTTCCTCTCAGGAAGACGTGGGTGGATCGCCTAGGAAATTCTGTGGGAACACTTGAAATTTAAGGATGAATATTCAATCCCCCGTGAAACGTTCCTTTCAAACGAGCGGCTCGGGTTCAACAAACCCGTCAGTTACGACGTTAACGTTTCGATGGTTACGTCCACGCGATTTCACTCTGCACAACGATTAATTGCCGACGTCAATGTCAACTTAATTAAGCTATATTTTATGGCATTCTCGAACCTCTCGATTTACTGTACTCTGAGAACCGAAATGGTAGGATTATCGTTTTCGAGGTCAAAAATTGGCAAGTTTTAAAATGATTCTCGGTAAAGTCGAACATTTTATGGCATTCTCGAACCTCTCGATTTATTGTACTCTGAGAACCGAAATGGTAGGATTATCGTTTTCGAGGTCAAAAATTGGCAAGTTTTAAAATGATTCTCGGAAAAGTCGAACATTTTATGGCATTCTCGAACCTCTCGATTTATTGTACTCTGAGAACCGAAATGGTAGGATTATCGTTTTCGAGGTCAAAAATTGGCAAATTTTAAAATGATTCTCGGAAAAGCCGAACATTTTATAGCATTCTCGAACCTCTCGATTTATTGTACTCTGAGAACCGAAATGGTAGGATCATCGTTTTCGAGGTAAAAAATTGGCAAGTTTTAAAATGATTCTCGGAAAAGCCGAACGTAAA
>CM052112.1:1750719-1765433 GCA_028454245.1 Halictus quadricinctus
GTTCCTTTAGCATTTTATTCAGAAATTGATTAATGTAACGACGTTATGGTCTACGACAGACATTTAGTTTTTTTAGTTCCTGTAGCAGTGTTTACAATCTTTAACTCATTTATTACTAAATATAAGACGAAGAAATAATTTAAATATTTTTATATTAAAATTATATATATATATAGACATATTGTATATTGTATAATAAAAATTCTATAATATATATTTTGCTTTCTATTTTCTCTACGATGACTATTTCATTTCTGTTTCTCGCAATTGCAATTTTTGTGAAAAAATTTTGTTCACTTTATGTAGTGATCCAATTTTTCTGACTTCTCAAAAAGATTCAAGCAGTGTAGTCGAATATTGACAAAGTTATGCCATTTTTAATAGCGTACGAATATTAGTTGGAGTGACTGTAGGTGAAAAATTCACGGTAAATGCAGAAAGATTCGCCGATCGGGCCGCGTCATGCTTTCTTCTTTCTAGTCCCCCGTATCACGATGTAGTTTCTCCGTCGGCTTCTCGCGTATGAAAAATCCTGTTGAACGGAGTATGTAACAATCTGTAGCCGCGGCATTCAGTCCACGCGTAGCAAGGAAAGTCGCTTGAAAAACACACACGGGCCGGAACAAGAGTCGCTGCGGTGTACCAGCTTGGCGGCGACCCCGGAGCACTCGGAGATCTCGTTCACACGGCGCTCTGCCCTCCTCGCGGAAGGATTTGCATTTTACAAAAAGGACAGTCGAGTATTCTATCGAGCTGCTCGTGGAATACGTGCGGGCAACGCTTAAGTGAGGCCCCGTTGGTTGTCCGGGCCCCGGTGTCTACGAACCAGGGCCCATGGACCACAGAGCCCGCGCGTGTGTTCGCCCGAACAAGAGGCTGCCTCCACCAGGGTCGAAGTCGTTACTTATTTACGCAGGCTGCATTGTCGGGAACAATTGCGTAGGCCAGGCCCATTAAATCTCCGACCTTTGTGTAATTACGAGGAAGGGTCAGGTGGTTCGACCTTTCGGCGAACCGAGTCGGAAGAAAATGTATTGCCGCGCGAGACGTCGTAATTCTGACTACCCGCGAAGAGAGACTGCTCCCGCGGAAAGAGAAAGAGAAATGGCACCTTTCCGATACGTTCGAGTAATGAAAATCATTGGCCGATAACCCTACGACAAACAACCGCTTTCTGCGAATCCTTGTTTCTTAGCCGATGAATCGGTGGGAATCAGCGTGGTTGGGACATATCGGCTTAGTGCGCGCGCATGCTAAACGATTACCATTTTCTTCGCGAGTGACGGCGAGATCTTGCGACTTTGTCAGGGTAACCTGCAGACGAGGTTTAATTCTTTGGTCTTTCATGTCCTGATGCTGCTACGAAGTACAATTTTTATTTCAATCTTGATGTCAACAACGTGTGCTTTTTGGATTGGAATTCAAGTACTAATTATATTTCAAGTATTGAGAAAATTCGTTTACTATCACCCGATGGTGCTTCCAAGTGCCATTTTTATTCGGATTATGAGCAAATATGCTCTAAACTAAATTAGCACCTCAATTTAAGGTATGAGTAAAAGGTTTTTATTCTAATCGTGTTTCAAAGTACCATTTTTTATTCTGAATAGAATGTGGTTCGAAGTATGCGTAAAAGGTTCTTATGCCAACCTAATCGTGCATCGAGGTACCATTTCTTCTCAGTCCTGAACAAAACGTGCTTGAATTTAATTAAGCTTTTAATTGAAATACGAATACAATTTGAGATGCGAGAAAAGTATACTTATGTCCTGATGGTGCTTCGTAGTACTATTTGTACTTGAATCTTCATGTGAACGAGGGAGTATTTTATCTGTACAATTGTCTAAAATTCTTATTCCAGACAGAATGCAATCTTTTTGAGTCTACCTTTTTACATTTTAAGTCCAATGGGAACCTTGTTTAACCCCGTCTTTTATACTAATTTAAGAATTACAGAATTTAATTAAGATGCTCACTTAGATTATACACCCTTCGTATTGTAGCTATGCTTACTCAGCTCATCTGATATGTAACGAACTTCTAAAAATCGGATTTCCTCTTTACCTGTTACTTACCTGGAGAAAATTCTCTGACTCTGTATAAATCCCTCAGTGTCACATTTATTGAGAAATAACGTCGCGGACGGGAATTGCCAACGATATTAACTAATACGGAGGAATAATATTACGAATAGAGTGGTTCATGAGTCACAGTGAAAAATGTCAATAATTTTCTCATGAATATTAGATTCGTCACGCCTTTCTGGCAGAAGCAGCTTCCTCGATCCGCCGCAAAAACAGAGGACAGCCATTACGCCGGCTGAATGTAAATTCAGCACTAAATTTCCGTCAGTCCGCTCATTTATATTAATCAAAAAATATAAATCAAGAAACGGAATGTTCGGAGTGACGGGTTTTTGTTCGTCCCGTTCAATTATACGGAACGTTTTTCATGGTCGTCCGCCGAACCATCAATTTTCCAGCGTTTCCGATGCAGCGATCAAACCGATTCGCCTGACGGTCGGTGTCCCAACGGTTGATCGCCAATTAAATTAAAACTGCGAAGCCGTAAAGGATTATCATAATCGACCGGGTTGTACGTCGTACGCGGCTCGTAAAACCGTGTCCTTTAATTCGACTGTAGGAAGAGCAGGTCTTCATTATTCGATCGTGAAATGTCTAATACCGTCGTGACGCTCGCACGCGGTTATTAACATATTAGAAAGCCTGGGGAGTGATTAATATTTTTACGAGCCCCCGAAAAAGGCGACTTGCGTCAGAATCCGTTGATCAACGGTTGATACATTATCCGTCCCGTTCCGCGCATGGCATTTATTACTTATTGTACCTAGCTAGTGAAAGTATGCATCCGACGTCGTCCCGCGAATTTCAACGTGATTACTATCGTATCGACGATCCTCGCGAACCTGTCGCTTGGAAAAATTCTCTTTCGATTTATTCGACTTCGACTTTCTTCTTAGACAATCCTAACTACACCCTTTTCATTCTTACTGGGTGCTGTCACGACCTATTTCGAGCAATTAAGACTTTCGTTCATTACCTTTCCAAAAATCGTAGATTCGGGGTTTTCCAATGGGAATTAAAATTTTAACTATGAACGAACAAATACGATAGTAGAAACAACAGAATCCTCGTTAGTTTACAGCGTTCCAAGATGGAGGGATTCCTAGGATAGTGATGTCACTCAGCTATAGTGTAGTCTAAGTCGACTTCAGTTAATGTCTTTTTCCATTTAATGTTTATTACACATTTAATTGACCATCGTCTAACGTTAACACGTGCAGAGCGTTTGTTCGTGAAGAACAAAATTTATCCTCGCCTGCTGGTATAGCTGAGCATCTTCGTTCTAACGGATTATTAGGGATCGTATAACCGGAATATGGTAGCGAGCGTGATCGCGTACGGCTCGATCATCTCCGCGATATTCCGCAAACCGGGAGTCCGGCTTGACATCTTTCTTCCCTTCTTCCTCTTCACCTTCACCTCGGCTTCTTTTCGCCTGGGATTAATACTAACCGAGAGCGGTGTCCACCAGAGGGTCTACGTGCCCGTGGACGCCCACGGCATCTCATATCTTACGGATGAAGACATTTACGACAATCCTCGCACGGGGCACCCCACCTACTTCTCTCGAAACCCATGCAGAAACTGCTCGTCCTGATGTCACTCCTCCACCCGGGGTCTCCCTCTTGCTCCCTCCGGGACAGCTCTTTTGAATTCCTGCCTCTATCCGCGTCCCGTTGCCCCCACCCCCTCGCCGAGGAATAAATGTCACATTAGGCTGTTGGACGCGACAGGACCTCGACGTCGAAAACCTCGCGTTTAGGAAGTGGTCTCGGACTCCCTCGCACCTCCGCGCTGAATATTTTTGCGGTTTTTCGTCACGAGGTCCTTGGAGACCTTCGCAGTGCCAGACACGGCTGTTTTATGCAGCAGATTCGTCGAACATAATATCTAAGACCTGGCCGAAATTTAGTGTTCGCGAGACCCTGTGGGCGTTGAAATTGCAAAATCAATACGAAGCAGGTAGTTACGACCAGAGAGGAGGAGTGTCGTGACAATTTCGACTGTAAGGATCGTGTAATAAAAGGTGGCTCATGGCAGCATCTTCAGGAAGCGTCTACGACCTATGCATACATTGTAGGATCCATGGAAAATGTGAGAAAATCAATGCATATTTGAAGCTGGAAATTACGATCGGGGAAAGGGAATGTCGTGGACGTTTGCACGGGCTGCCGTTCATGTAGTAAAAGGTAGTTTATGCTAGCTGTAAAAATTCCCATAGATTAATTTTTTTCTGCCTCCTGGCTGATCGCTTAACACTAGAACTACCGAACCAGTCAAAATGACTGGTGGATGATTTTTTTCTGATTTTGGTGGAAGAATTTCCAAATATTTTCCTAAGGGTTAATCACCCCATAACAACGTCAGCTAGATTGAAGCGTAGAATCTCGAGATGACACTTGAGATCCTGTTGATCCCCCAGGAAGGACTCGAGATTCCGTATGTTGAAGAACTGGAATAGCGACAATGACCATCCAGTCGTAGAGAAGAAGTTAATCCTGGGTGAATAGCGTCGTGGAAGAAACTTTCCGGAATCGGGTCGCACGCTCAACATTGAAAACCAAATGCCCCGTAAGTCCTCTATTCTTCGGTTTCCACGAATCCTGTTAGGACTCGGTTGTACGTCCAATGCACCTCAGAAGAGGTTTTACCTTCCTCTCGTCGTATTCCCTGACCGGTGAAATTCCAAAGAGGCTCTCGCAGCTTAGAGCTTCGTTGCGTGTTGGCGTTGCACGTGGGTTGGGCACCACGTTGAGCCCCCCACACAATGGTACACCTTGGCCCGTGTACACGGGAATAGGTCGGGACCTCGACGTGTCAGAGGTGAGGCCGCACCCTGCATTGTGTCCTACCCACGTGACCGTCGTACAAGTCGTCATTCGTGTCAACGTTTGCCCCATGAATCCTTCTCTGACCGTAGAAACGCGGATATGTGTTGGTAACGAGTTGTGATAAAGACCGTGCGCGCGAGACCAAAATGGCCGGCTTGGATCGTTCTCCCCTTGGGGGAGGGACTGATGCGAAATCTGTCAAATTTTCTGACCACGTGGTCACAGGCTAGATCTCATTTCATTTGTGTCTGTGCTTAATCATAAGGTTCTTGAGGACCCCAATTTACCTTGAACATTTTGTCATAATTTTACATTGACAAGTATTCCATTTTTCGGCGAAAACATGGGTCGACGGTTGTCACGATTTCGGTCATCCTACCGATCACAAACAAAAATATTATATTGTTCATTAATCAGTATGAATATAGTTATGGTGGGAACCAAAACAAATTAAAAATCCTGACTATTTACAAAATGGCAGCAGTTGGAACTCAAATAACCGACTTTTAAAATACTTTTCTGCCTTCGGCATGATAAAAAAATACGAAAAAATTGACGGATATTAAAACTTTTAATTTGCACGATAACAGGGTTTGTCCCGAAGATTCTCTCAAAATGTCAAGTCAATTGGTCAACTAGTAAGAGCGGAATTATTGAAAAAGTCAAAATCGAAAAAACATATATAACTCGTGTAATTTTCATTACTTTTACCCCTAAGAAATCACACGTGTACACCGAATATCGGTACACGTGTACACCAAATCCTAACTTAAAAGCTCCAATAGTTTTTCCGGAAAAAATTCCCAAAGATCGTGCAAACACGGTTTCAAAAGCGAGAATACCCCCTTTAATATAAAAGTGATTTCCCACAAGTTTTATAGAAAATATTCCTCACGTTATCGCAAGGAGAGGTTATAGTAAACATAGTGGCTACCTTCATGTGTATCAGCCTGTACGTACAGTGTGTGGCAATATAATGTATATTTGATGATGTTACGGTAGTGAACGGTGTCGCGTTCGAGCGTAGTTAAAGACCCCTTCGGGTATCGATTACGAGTACAGGTTGCTCGCAAAAAAGTCGTACAGGAAATGCTAATTAGCTTCTGGAGCCCCGGACAGCTGCCGTGCTTTTTCTAATTGATAAAACGTCTCGGCCAGGTGAACGAACGTCGGGAGGGAAAAAAAAACTCCCCGTGGAAAGCATCGCCGCAATTTGACATCGAACGGTTTGCACGGCGTCGAGCGTTTCGATGGTCGGGCAAGATTTATGGACTAACGGGGCGTTTTAGTATTGAACTTAGCATATACCATCGGTTTCTGTGCCGATAGAAAGTTTCGGATCCGGAGGTTAGAACCTTCGGCCCGACTTGCTCGGTCAAACGTGCACCATGTAATTCATCAAGCTTAATAATTGGTGGCCTGCGTAATCGCTTGCATAAATTACGCGTCGGGCGAATTGAATTGATCACAGTTTTATAATCTTCTATCATGCATCACACGCGGCGTGCTCGTTACATTGTGGGGGAAGACAATTGACCTAATAACGACCTAATACCACGGATGGATTATGCGAAACCCGATTCGGTAAGAAATTGTCCGGAGGTTTTTACTCATGGCTAAATGCCACGCGATCTTTAGTTTGAAATCCATCATTAGGTTGAAAAGGAGGAATTAATCTTTATGTGAGTGGTTGATGGCTCGCAGTGACGTCGAAAAATTAGTATTGTACACTCTGTGCTGTCACCATACAGAAATTCTCGATTATTGCGTATTTTCAGTATTTAGTTTATTTGAAATTGATGTCCATATTTGTCAGACTAATCAATCGTTAGTCTTTTGATATTGTAAATTTCTTTGTTTATATAGAAGCAATTTATGTCTTTCAGTCATACTTCTTTGTCAGATGAAATTGTCTTGTGCGTCACATTTGAAAAATCAAAATTTTCTGCATCAACTACAAGAAACAAGAGGCTATTATATATATATATTTTATCAGTAGTATATTTTCAGTATATATTTTATCAGTTTTTTTTTTAGTAGACTGCGTCTCATAAACATGGTGGCCACCCCAATTCTATTGGATACTTTTTAACGAAAATTTAGTTTTTTGTTGATAAAAGTGTGACACAACTTCTGTACTAAATGACTTCTTAATATATCAATTTATTAAACTAAAATAAAATTCTGGAAGTCACTTTGCGACCTCCTTGGCGTACGACCCCCCGTAATATTTTCAAAAATCCTCATCCGTAAGTGATCGAATAATTAAATAAAAATAAGCAAATGTTACTAAAAGATTTCTAGGCAATGTCTTGTACAAACGGTTGTCGATAGTCCCACCGGGCGTATGAAACCAATTGTCACTATCGTGTCCATGATCGACATCCTTTAGCACGCGTTAAACCAGTTCTAACGACGTTGCAAGACGACAACATGTCAGGTGTCATTAGAAATTCGAATGAGCCCGAATGTAGTATTCCAATTTTGAAATCGAGAGACAACGGGTCTCGCGCACCGCCCAATCGTCTCTCGCCTGTTTCCTGACAGCCTGCTCGAGGATGAATCTATGAAAGCATTAGTGCAATACCGAGGTCAAGTCGTAGGCAGATACGCCCAACTGTTCTCTTCCTCCTCTTACCTTTTATTAACGCGGCATCGGCAACTCGATCATCAGCTTTGTCGTTCGTAACCGTTCACTGTCTCTCGCTGATTAATCATCTCTAACTCGAGCGTTTATCAGCGATTTAATGTATCCACGATCGACTTCATGCAACAACTAGATTGCGGAATTTATCGATCGACTGTGAATTTAATTTTCCTTGCACAATGATGATCTTCAATTAAATCCATTTCCCACGTGATCTATTTAAGACAGTTGTGCTCCAGATAAGTGTTTTCAAACTGTCGTTTTTAATCTAAACGATTAATATTAAGAGCAATTAAATGTAATTAATAGACACCGGATCTTTATGTGAAGTAACGTAATTTTAATGTAGTGGAAATATTAATATATTAATACTCTTAAAGTCCTTTAATCTTTTCGCTGATTTAAATTATACCTACTCATTTTTGTCATAAATGCATAAAATCCGGAGCCTAGTGATTAGTCTTCGCAGAATATAGGCACGTTGTGTTCAAAATTGATTGAGGATGTATTAAATAAATGACTCGGTGATTAGGTAATTAAGGTGTGTTTGTAATAGTCAAAGAATCTTATTTTATTCCAGCTGGATAGAGATTCGATTCAATTATGTGTAATAAAAGGGATTGTATAGTGAAAAATCTAGTTGATTCGCTTTTCCAGGATGTGATTAATGTTTATGTCTCTTTTTTGACAGAATACTTATCACGTAGAGTGTAAAAAATGGGTTTTGCTACTATTCGTTGTGTGTTCGTGTCTAAGTAGTAAAAGCGTTTCGACGAAGTTAGGCGTGAAAGTTTGCAGAAATGCACAGAGTAACTCATTGTAGAATTATACAACAATTTCACGGACTTCATTTTAAGCGAATTATGTTTTTTTTTTCTGTTACAGGTAAGCAACCTTTTTGTCTTCTGCATGGAAGTTCCCCAGGCGATCGTTAAAGATCAGACGAAAATTTCATTAGGCTCGCATCAAACGCACGTACGTTCTATTGAGTATGTTCGAAATAGCATGGTGGTTTCTTGATACAGGGATTTTTCTATTGAGAATACTGAAGTCTATGGGACCCGGAGGAATTCTCACACTTTGTTGTGATTGATCGCATGGAAATCGGCGCCTCCGCTAACCTGGAGAGCCTAAAGAGACGTAGGCCGATAAATTTATGAAAGTCATAACCTTTCAAGTCGAAGTTGCCTCGCGAATTTTCGAACAACACGATAATGGATTTTTAATGCATCTTACGATGAACTATAGAACATTCTTTTTACAAGTTTCCATTATCATAAATAATTTGATAAAAACCAAGAGGGAGGCAGGGCTTATTTTGTTAACAAAGAAATTACTTATGTCAAAACGAAAGAAGAAAAATAATCTTTTAATGGTACTTTAAAAATTGATAAATGCCACAAATCCATAGAGATTCTTTGATGTAATCCAACAGTAAATCTTATATTGTTAACTAAAAATTGCTTATGACAGAATTATACTAGAAAAAAAAATTGTTTATCGCACTTTAAACATTGACAAATGTCACAAATACATAAAGATTCTTTTAATCATATTTAAGCTTATTGTCTGTACTAAGAAATTGCTTAAGACAAAACGAAAGTTGAAAAATAGTTTAATTGTAGGAAAATTATAGAATACTTTCAACTTTTTATACCAACAGTTCTGTGATAAATAACGATGTTACTACTATACTATGGATTATGCAAAATAAAAATTGTCCAAGTTAATTGTAAGAAACAAAAATTCTTTTCGAATGAGTTCTAATGCCTTCTCAAATTTGTATTTGCTAATTATCGAAAGAAATCTGAATGCAAAATATGCATTTTACTAAAAAATAATTATGTTCCGTACAATTTAGTGTCCTAACTACTGGAACGAAACGTTACGTTACATATAAATTAAAATTCTTTTGTACTATGTTCGTAGGGGAACATTATTTTTTACTTCGTATTTTTCGGGATCCCATCGAGCTCCGTTCGTCAATTATCAAATGAAAAATTCTAATTGATAGTGATTAGCTTAGAGGATAATCGGTGAATATAAATAGGAAGTGAATCTAGCAAAGTGCGCGCTGAACTGAAACAAAATGGCAGCGGAACAGCCGTGATTAAAATGCCGAAAAATGAGGAAGCAGGAAGCGAAAATTCAGAGATTTTGCTATCGTTTGCATATTATAATTGGCCATCTCGTATGCGGCGTATGCATCCTGTTAATGACTCGTTTAAAAATTCTTTCGGCGAACTTTATATAGCGGTGCCATTATTGTTGACGCCTTCGATCCGACGCTAATTACCGCGTCTATGATATAATCCAATTACCGCGGCTAATTTGAACCACGCGAATGTGCTATTAATATCGCATTATCACGCTTTCCTGCGGCCTGTGCTTGGTAGCAAATTTGTTATACGAATAAGAAAGATTTATGAAAATCTCGATTGCTGAACTACATGAAAAACTCGTTATTGTAATTATAATTTCTAGGAAATAATTCACAGTCTTCGATAAGTACGTAAGTTTGTGAAGCTTGGGAAAATATAGATATTGTAAAGCTTCAGGAAAAAATTATATAGAACCCTTCTGGTTTGAAAACAAAATTAAAACTCGTAACTAAAGTGGGGACTTTTATGGAAAATAAAACTTGCGTGTGTGTTAATTGCAAGCTATAAAGACATTTATTCCTTTACTGAACAATTTTGTAGAGTTGGAAATAATGCAACAGCATTTTCAAATTCTTTAAATGCTTTTTGGCATTTTATCTACTCATTCTTGTCACAAATGCATAAAATCCGCAGTCTACTCATAACTAACACATAACGCAAAATGTATAAATGTGAAATAGGATTTAAAATGTATAAATCTTTAAGTTGTAAAATGTAATAAAAATTAATTTTACAGAGTACATGTTAACAATGTGTATCTACCGGTTGTTCAGTGTAAGTTCGTTGAAAATTACGATAAATCACATTTTCATAGACTCTTTCTGTTTCCCCAGTGTCCGTCCAATTTTCAGAAGAAAATTGATACGACGCGCAGAACAAATAGAAACAAATGAAGTCATTATCATTTAATACACTTTTCATGGGCCATCATTCATTGGATCGTTGTAATTGTGTTGTTTCCCCCGGACATTTTACGCTTTTACGCGAACAAGTGGCAGTTATGTAAACACAGTAGTCGATCATCTCCATTTTCTCCACGAATAAGTGAATGATAGTTCGGTAACAAAACGACGATTGCAACATCTCGCGGGAGTAAAACGATCGTGAATGTAAGAGCTCGCGAAACGTCGATTTTTCAATGTCATTTTTCCCTCCAGAAACCACGATCAACGGCATTCGCTGCATTAATTGCGCTCCCGTCTCTGCGGTTTCTCTATCGTTTGATCGATTGTCTGTATCTGTTCGAGGTTCTACGCGCTCCGTAATAGGCTCCGATGAGTTTCGATAAACACTGAACAGCGTTCTTTAATTAATTGCTGATTCAATTAGTTGCACGAGTTACTAATTTTAATTAGCCGGCAAGGGCAATCATTACATTACAGTGAGTTCTCATTACGAGTCAGTGCCAACCTTACAATTTGGAGTCAGTCGAACTACCCACACCATTGTATCGTAGAAAAACATTTTCTCAGTCTTCTTGTCACTATCGCTTAGTAGTCATAGGCTTTTATGACTTGTAAACAGATATGACTCTTAGGTTTCCAGCAGTGCCATGTGTATTTCAATGCGACGCTCGGCGACAACCACGGATTTCGTCTAAGAGTCAGTCACCAGAACGGCGCAACTGACTCGTAACGAGAATTCCCTGTATGTGATTGAAACTTTCCTACTCCGATTCAGTGATCTCTCAGAAGTTATACTGGTGATAAAATTTCACTTAAAATTATTATATTCAAATTCTTATCAGCCAATTATATTATGTCCAATGTATTTAAAAATATATCTAGAATGGATTTAACCATCCTTACAGGCCCTAAGCAAAAGACTGTCAGGACTGGACTGCGGTTTATTAGGATTCGGGATTAGACTTGCTAAATTAAATAATTCGCACGGTATCTCGACCAGATGTAGAACAATCTTCGCGTGCCCTAAAATTTGTTCGAAGACCCTAGCCACGGCGGCGGCGAACGATGCCATTGCCCAAGAGGGCAGCAGCCGTCTAGTCTCCCCATTAGTTGCTGCATCGGCTGCGGTGGCGTGGCACAATAAATCTGCTCGGTAAAATCCGCGGCGGAACACGGCGCAGCGGGGTAAGGTTGAAACGGTCCAGAAAGCTCCCAGAAAGATCGTGACGAGTTCTCCCGGCGAGTAACCGGGAGGGGTGGGGGTGGGGGGTGGCAATAAATCCACGGGTGTACAAGTGGCGCATGAAAAACCGCGTGCAGCGTGCGTCGATGGCGGGGCATATAGCCGGGCTTCTTCGGGCCCCGGAGAGACTTTAACGACACCTCCCAGGCCGCGATAAAGATGTAAATCTGCCTGTAAGCGACGAGAAGTACGAGCACGGCAGCGGCCGCTATTAATTCATGCATGCATTGTTACGTGTCAAGCCGCGCGGTGTATCTGTCGGCAGATCGTCGTGACGAGATAAGCGAGTGAAAACCTTCCTCCTCTCGATCGGCCTCCTCCACCTCCGCCTCCTCCCTCCACCACCGTCACCTTCTTCTTCTTCTTCTTCTACCTCCTCCACCTTCACCTCGTCCTCATCCTTCTCCTGATACCGCCTCTCAGCATCCGCGGTTGCGGCGGCGCGGCGGGGCTACGCGAACGCTGGGAGCACGACGAAAAGACTACTCCTTCGCACTGGCGAAGATTAATCGTCCACGTCGGACGGACGTCGTGATAATTCCTTTAAACGACACGCGGCTACGCGAACCGGGACTCGGTGATACGGTGAAACGAGGCTCCGTCGGTGCCGCGACGGTGGTAATTATTTCGTTTAGCGACGCACTGATAGACGGCTCGTGTTCCAACTGCCAGACCGCACCGACGAGACCGGCTGCTCTGCCGATTCGGAGCGCTGGAGTTACGTTATCGTTTACCTATACCGTCTAGCTACTGAAAAGCCTGTCAAGTTTCATCTCGCTTGCAAAATCACACATTTCTGCATCCAGTGCGAAAAACAGAATCTGGCTGCTGAAAAGCTTGCATGCTTCTCTGTCTACTGTAATCTAAATCTCGGCAAAACTTTCGAATTGCCACACCAAGCTTCTCGAGCCTGTCACTCGTCGTTCTACTCGTTTCGATGTGCTCAGTACAAATACGACGTTCGTTTTTGACACAAATTATTAGCTTCCGAGATATCTGTTACATGTTACTTCGTCTCACATTTTAGCAGCCAGTTTCAATCCGTAGCTTTACAATTTCCTCCCAAGCATTTGGTCGCTATTATACGTCAGTCTTATCATTTATAACAGGTGCTAAAAGCCTGTGGGGAGGGGGGATTCGAAAATTTTGCCATATGTCTACTAAGAAGGTCTAATAAGGAGAAGATTATTCCTATTTCATTAGCTAGCGCTTTGATAGCTTACAGACATTTGTTCAGCTTACAGGATAATATAACAAATCTCATCCAATTTATGAGTTGACCAGATTGTTCGTGTTACTTATTATGGTTTCTTGAACTCGATGTAGACCATTTTTATTCTCCACGCAGAATCCAAGTCTAGTGATCAGGGTCGAATAAAGGTATCAAGGGCTGGCACAATGATCGAGCCAATGAATCCCTCATTACTGCGACAGGAAGCGGGACCGACGATTTGTCGCGTAATGCGCGATATCGTGGATCTCGAGGTCGCAATCGCCATGACCGCCGCGTCAGACACGCGGTAACACGTGTCTGGCTTCCAATGAGAATTTAATTGCTCGAGCTTTCATTCGCCTACCGGTGAAGCAAGACTCTTCTCGGGACTCTCATTTGCATCGAGAGAGCATGACCATATCGGGGCCGCTTCTCTATTGCCCTCTGCCCTTTCCTTTCTTTACTTCTTCTTGCCGGTGTTTCCTCTTCAACGAGAAGCTCGCGGAACTGCGACTTTGTCTGATCAACACTTGGCAGAAAAGTAGAAGTGCTCGCACTTTCTAAGCATTCTCACATTAAAAATACCACCAACGATCAAACGACCGATGTAATTTTTCAGATTTTTTATTTTGAAATTAGTAAAATCATAAAGGTGATTTCATGGATGTTTATTCAAAAGATTTCTTAAGTATATTATATTTTATTTTATATCTGTATTATTCTATATATTATTTTATATTATATTTCGTTTTGTATATTATGTTCTGTATTATATTTTCACCTAATCTATATCTATAATATATCTTAAATTGTGTTGTATTCATCAGGTATATTATAATGAAAATCGTACAAATTCTAAATAAATCTAATCTTGTTACTTTCATAAGACAGCACGTACCAGCCACTTTTAATGTTTCGTAGGTTTAATACTAATCACAGTTGCGTGGGAAGAAATGAGGTGAAAGGATTTGCTTAGGAACGTGCAACATTGAGAAAAATGTTTACCCACTTTCATCTCCCCAATTTGATTAGGAAGCATGAGATATTCTTCGAAAAAAGCAACTCTCTTTATAATAAAGATGTCAAAATTGAGTAAACTGTATGGTTGCTTTCTAAAATTCAATTTAAAACATAAAATTCATTATTTCATTAATGGAAGAGCCAATTATTATGAGTAGACTATAGACTTTTGTAGAAATTCTCACTTTCATAAGAAGACTGAATTTTTATGCTAAAAAAATTTCTAGGTATAATTTTCGAAGTCGGACGAAAGTTTAAAGTTTAACGTTAAAGCTCGAACAATATTTTATAACAGTATTTTACATAAATGCACAAGAAGGTAGCACGTAAATGTAGCCTATTCACAAATTATTTTGCAAAGATTGTAATAACTAAACAGATCTTGTATCACATACACGTTGCATTTCATTTGAAGTTGTTGTACTGACATAAGTGCATAAAGATCCGCACGCTCGATCATATACGCACATTACAACGTATCTGCATCTAACTTTATAATCTGCTTGCAATTTCCATTTCATATAAATGTACACTAGTCAATCTTCAAGATTTTTCTCTTCATGCATGCAAAGACAAAACACAATCTCTTAATGGCTTCATTAATATCTC
>CM052112.1:1765533-1782689 GCA_028454245.1 Halictus quadricinctus
CTGTTTCCCGATACTTACATAAAACACAGATATTCATTAGATTCATAAATACATAAATGGGATATGAACATCCGTTTATTTACCTATTTATTTAACAACTACGAACCAAGTAATTGGAAGATTTCATGTAATTTTGAAATTCATAAATCTGATCTTGCATTGCATATCCATATCCCAACAAATTCTTCTTGGAATTGCCATACTGGTGCGAAAACCATAATCAATTCGATCAACTTAATTATCTATTATTAATGATTATCGCCCTCGCATCTCTACGCACTCTATCAGTCACGCTTGTCACTCTCAGGACATATCAATTTATTCAGTCATGCTTGACGTATAGCAACACCTTGTTTATGTTATCTAGTGTCATAATCGACGAATGATTGTGTAACTAAATAAACGATCCAATATTTCTCGCATTTATTGTTGTGAAAAGCTTCCAGTACAAAAATTAAGTTTTTCAGTTATGCATTTATTTTTACATGGGGCAAAAAATTATGTTCTTCAAAATCGTTCGTTTCGTTTTCATTTCATATAAACATAAATATTTTAAGATTTACTGCCTCAATATCTACGGCGAAAACAAATAAAACTATAAATCTCTTACGTAATCTGTGACTTTAATTCTATCTAAATATTTTGAGCTTTTTTAACTTTTTCAGTTTATACAATTTACTCACTGTACTTTCTTCGGTGATGACACTTTTTTGCAGCTCCTTATCATGTGCAGTATTTCATTTAAAATATACTTCAAAAGACAGTTCCTTCCTTGGATTTTAATTGATTATAATGGCATGCATATTGCTCATTTAAACGAAAAGAATTAATATTATAAAACATAATACATGTACAGGATGTCCTAAAAATGTATTTCCTTGAAAAGGGTGATTTATAAGGTGATTTGAAATAACAAGGTTATTTAGAAATCACCCTTCTCGAGGAAATACGACATTTTTGGGATACTCCGCATGAACTAGGATTTTGTAAATTAATGTTTGTTCACGTCATTAATCTTTCTACCGCTAATATAATGGTATATTGCAAGATTTTTCCAAAAGTCGACTTAGGAAAAATGTGTTTGATTTCGTTTGTGTTTTGCATACCTCTAGACGAGCACTGCGTATTATCACTTTCTTCTTTTACAGAAGCGCGCACGCTGCGTGTTGCATAAAATTCGCAGTTTACTGTTCACGGTAGAAAATTCCTCGAAGTCTCCGCTGTTATTTCCATCAGTTTAGAAACTCGAATAACGTTTCTCCGTGTTTGGATGAATAACAGCGGACAACCAAACAGCCTTACGACTCCTCCGCGCGAGAAGAAAAAGATCCGGGCAGGTTTCCGCTTACTCGCATGTTGTTTGCAAGGTTCGCGACGCCGATAATTCTCATTGTCACAATGATGTTTATGCATGAGCGGAGAACAAGGGGGGGGGGGGGGGGGGGAGGGCTCGACACCTTGGCACATACAAATGGCGATCGATAGTATATCGACGAAGAGCTGCTGCCGCTAATTGGTCAACTGTTCGGGAACAATTAACCCCGGGAGAAAAAAAAAGAAAATGTCAAAAGGGGATTTTCGAAAAGGTCGATCGAGAATTCGTGTCCAATCGACTTGGGTCGCATTCCATGGAGATCTTCACGAAGATCCCTATATCTCATCGCGATTGGTTCCCCCGCTATCGACAAATCACACTCGATCTGTTATTCGCAGTGATCGATGCGATTCCCTCGCAATTAAAAAGTATAGTTGCCGGTGGGATTTTTATAGTTTAACATTTACGGCGAGATCCGAAACGATTCGGATGGCTATCGATAAAAGTTTAGTGCGCGGCGCGGTAAAAGTATCCTGCGGACTGTGTTCCCCGTGGAATGTTTATGGTGGTGTTAAAGGCAGGCCCGAGCTGTAAAGACACATTGTGGCGCCTGCAGTTTATGGCGATATTAAAAATATCTGCCGGAGATACTAGCGAGTGTCGGGAATTCATCACTTCGACTGGCATTCCGTATTCTTGCAATACCTGCTGGATATATTATTATGTTTGCGCCAACGCGTATGGTTGGCTACGCACGTTTATTATGATGATCATTTAGTTTTTCACCCTGGCAACGTTAGACGCGGAAAAATGCACTTGGGTCTCTTTTTACGTTGCGTGTTTTCACGTGCGTTTTTAGACACCTTTTACTTACTTTTACGCTGCTTTCTTTTTTGATACGTCTTATTTACTTTCACCTGGGTTTTCAACCCGCTCCGTTCACTTTTACACGTTTCTTTCAACACGTTTCATGCACTTTTACGTGGACTTTTATCAGTCTTCCGCTTTATGCATTTTTGCATGGCGTTTTGTTTCGTATATTTTTCTAGTACTTTAACACGTTTTATTTACATTCACATACATTTTTTAACACTATTTCTCGTGATACGGCCCATGCGTTTTTATATAGTGTTTTTACATATGTCTCTCATTTTTATACAATTTTTTCCACGCGTTTTATAAACTTTTACACATGTTAAAATTAATCGTATTTTACAATTTCTTCAAAATCTTCGTGCAAACTTAATATCCTTATTCTTCACTTGAAGATATGAACATGTACATGCAATTCTGCAGCATGGTAACTATCCGTCACATATTTCAATACTTAATAGTTCTAGAAATTTTATTTTTCTTAGGATCTGACTAAAATCTGGCACACGAGATTCTAAAGCGTACGTGAAATATAAAATTTCGAAATATACCAACTATATTGCTGTGATTTCTATAAATATTTCCATACCAGCACTAATTATTTTCACTTCCAAAGATTTGCGAGCATAATCTTTCAACTTTTCATCTATAATTAATGTGCTAAGAAACGTTTAGCCGTTTGTAGGTTCTGGTAAGTTGTATCTAAATTATTTTACTGTAACCTGCAACTGAAAATAAAGCTACTAATAAGACTATTAACCAAACGAATAAATTTCATGGATCAAATAAAACTTCTGCGGTCAGTGCTAATTGCAAGACTTTTACAGATATAACATTGAATGTTTTTAGCGTTTCGTTATCAACAAAAAATCGAATCACTATCTGTCCAATTATTTCACGTGCTAACCGGACAACGGTTCTGTTCTCCATTATCTCGACGCGAATTAGTTTTCCGGCTACGTAGTGTGCGCAACAAGTGTAATGTATACGGGTCCATCGTATCCCCGCCTCTCGAAAACCCAACAGATCGTAACGTCCATCTGGTCCAAGATTAATGAATAAATAGCAGTAGAGCGTGCGATATCACGGGTTCCACACAATGTGGCTAAATCGCATAATTAACAACGTGCTTGGCTCCAGCCGAGATTACACGAATGAGGCTTGATTGCATTCTTCGGCGATATCAGCGCGCATGAGTCCTGTAATACTAGCATTACAGAGTAGTAACAGCAATCAGAATCTACATTATCGTAAAGGCCACGTTCTCGCGCGGTTTTATGGGATTCCCCCTACTGATGGGCAGGCATCTAGCTGCTCCCATAGTGGAGTTAAAGTGTACCGCCTCGAAACAACCCATTAACAGCCGTGAGAGCTTTTATTGACTCGTTTCGTAATTGCGAAAAGTTTACCCAAGACCCTCTAATCTCTCCCGGAGCATTGAGACCCGGTTGAAGGATAGGCTCTGTCCGGTGCCATCAACGTTCGGATAGGATGCTGTAGCTGATGTCCACGGAGCTATCGGTTCGACTTTAGCCGTTCGAATGCCACGCAGGTCGAAAACGACCTGCGAGCTTTCGAGACCGAGTCGTGTTTCCCTGTCCTTCGGCAAATAGACGGGATGCTCGGGAATGGACGGTTCATTAGCGAGGTATATCAGGACCTGGTCGAAGACTCTCGCCAGGGTCAAGGGTCCTGGCCATTTTTCTTCCCCAACGATCGTGAAATCGCTCTTATCTCGACGTTCGACCTGTCAGCTGCCTAATGTTCCACGTTAGGCTGTCCATTTGAATTAAAATTCTGAAACCATGCCCACAGTATTTGCACTATCCTGTATGACCTTGAAAACCCCACCCAAATAAAAAACTAACACTGCCCCCTTCTTTCCCCCTCGAAATCCTTGGACACGTGTTTTACACTTTTTTAATATCTTCCATACTTTTCGAGATATTCCGCTGGAAAGTTTTCAAATGGACACCCTGTACATATATGTCGGTGTTATGCATGTGAGCATTCCTAGAACGTAAAAAATTTAAGATTTAAAAAATGGACGTCCCTGGGACGTCCAAAATGGACGTAGGACGTTTGGACATAAACTGGACGTCCGGTGCTGTCTGGATACAGAGGTGAATAAAATTGAACGAAACAAATGAAGATATTATTACCAGACTGGGGATTCGTATGCAAAATAAAAATTTCCTGTAGCAATTGCAAAACGCAAAAGCCACATTTTTATTGCTCGACGCATAGTTAGGCTGTTCATTTTTATGTAACAAAAACGTGTTTTAAAATTCTGAAACCAAGGCCAAAGTATTTGCACTATCGTTCAAAAGTTTGAAAGTAGTTCAACAAAGTTTTAAATAGATCAGTCACACACTATCTTTGCATACATTATTCAGGAGAGGATCAACTTGTACGTAACGAGTGAAGATATTACTGGACTGTGGATTTTTATGCAAAATGAAGATGTTCTGCACGTGCAAGATACAGAAACCGCTTAGGAATTTCTTTCTTCGTTTAACAATTTCAGAAGGTTGGAACAAAACTCAGATTCCTTCAGTCTGTTTATAACTACAGCTGTTCACTTTTCTCATAAACGCATAAAATCTTCCAGTAACTAGCATGTCAGTGTTACACACTGGAATTCGCGCCTAATTGCACAACGATGAATTCGCTCGACAACAGATGCAAGCAGAAACGTTGTCGAGTATCAACAAAGTGAGTTACACGCATCCGACCCAGTATAGTTGTAGTAACTTTCGCAGAGTATCTCGCAGATAGCGATCGCGGTGCATGTGATATAGTTCGGCGTGCGTTTGCCAAAAAATAAAGAAAGAAGAAGAAAGAAAGAAAAACCGCGGCGAAGAGCTGCGAGTCCGCATTCCTTCCCACGATATAATTCTATCCATACATAACGCAACCTATCACGAAATCTTTCGTCGGGAGATGAGCCGGTAGGGTTGCCAGTCAGCGAGCAACCGGTGCAACATAGTGCAATCACCGGGGATCAGAGCGGACAGAGCGGAGGATCGCATAGTCATGGCCATCCCGAAAAGCGTGACCGATCCTGGCGATTACAGTTTCGTTCGGCGATATCGTTCGCCTGCTAATTAATCGCGAGCATGTCGCGGCATTCGTTGGGCCACAGGGCCCGAGAGGAGATGGAGGACATATCGTACTGTCGTATGGAACGACGCCGTGCGATGGGCCACCCACGACAGGTCCTCACGGTGTCGTCGACAAACATAAATTAGCGACTTATCGTATCGCGGTGGTCGTTAACCTGAACGATCGGCGCGAAATTCGAAGACGTTTTCGTGACTCGGTGATACTACGAATACAGTATAGCTGACTTTCCGGTAGCTTAGCTGATCTCCAAGCTTACTTTGCACTGGACTCGGATCGCGTGCTTTTTGATCTTGCGCCGACGAATTAGCGACTAACGATATTTAAAAAAGAAAGTCACATCAAAACAGCACAGTAAACAGAGATGAGGACAATTTTTAAAAAAATAATATAATACTGTGGTTCTTCGTGCAAAATAAAAATTGTCTGTATCGATTACAGAAGACGGCAGCTAGATAGACATTTCATTCTTTTTTTAAATATTTTTAACGGGTTGATATATCAATGGTCTTAAATTATTTTAATCTATCTATTCATAAACCAGACTAATCATAAACCATATCCAGTAAAAGTCATTTCAATTATTCTGCCAACTCGAGCATACTCATACCAGTTCCGTAAATTATATTTTTCAGATTAAAATGTTAAACATAATCCTGAAAATCGCCGATATATTATCGTCTTGTTAGCTAAATCAATTTCAAGACACGGAACGCAGCACGAGCGTTTGTCTTGCTTTGTCTATCATAAATAAAATTCGACTTTAAATTCGTTTTATCGATATCTGAACAATATTTCGATATTATCGACATTTCGCGATAACGTTATCGACGAAAGCGCCGCGCCGGCTGCACCGAGCCTGTGTCGCGGCTGATTACACAATATGCGACTGCCGGTCAGCACACCTAGATCCGTATCTCTTTCACCTGTACTTTTGAAGAAACTGTGTTACTGACATGGCCTTCCTCGTGCACGCAAAGTTATTGCAGGTTACTGAATCGCAGATCAACAGTCGCGTTGCGCGCGGCCATCGGACATGACACAACAATGGCGGTGAAGCTTCGATAGACAGCCATTATTCAAGCACCGAGGAGCTTGACCGTGACGAGTCTCTCGTTTCAGCGGGAAACGGAATGCTAGGCTTTAGAGTGGCGATATATTACGCTGGTAATTACTGTTAAACCGGCATCAATTACCATCGAAGCAGTTCGGTTAGCTGATAGCTGAGCAAAACGCGGTGACCAAGTTTACTGGCGTTGCAAGCCGTTGGAGGTCACGGCTTTTAATGACTGTTCATGAGCGTTGCATGATTCGAGATTATGGGTGGGATCGAGTTTAACGAGCGCTTATGCGTCTGAGGCAAAGGGTGGAGCAGGATAAGCAGGTCAAAAGTCCGCCAAAATATATTTACAATAGTCTATTCTATATGAAGGAAAATACTTTGTGCCAATTTTCAACCATATATGTCGACGTGGGGGGTACTAATGGGATGACAAAAAAAATCAAATCGATCAAAGTAAAACCTCGACTACCCAAACTAAACTTAGGAATAACGCTAGACTCAATATTTATTGATTTGTATACTAATTTTATTGGAATACTGGAGACTTCAGACATTAGAGGTTAGAATTATCGAAGTCCTACTGTAATTACTTCTGTAATCCTTCTGTGTACTAGTTAAATCACCTTTCATCTAAGCCTGCATAAGATCATATTTAATTGACACAATATTATTACAATTTAATAAATGACAGTTTAAAGTCTGTAACAATTATTGGTTAAATTCTCCATTAAATAAGCTTTTGTTTCAGCTACCATAAGGTGGTTATAACTTTTCATTAATAAAGTGCATTTACAGTTTAATAATGACGGGACCTAGCGGGACGAAGGTTCTTGGTTGTTTGACCAAGACAGCGGGGAGCTAAAAAGTTATTCGTGATGTCCATACGTCCTTCAAAAGAACGACGCTCGAGGTGTCGATCAATGGTATTCGATACATCGACTGCATCCGTTTACGTGGCTCCTGTCATTGGAATAATTACCGGCAAGCTCCTTGACACGCGAACCGTGGCCCAACTGGCATCGCCATTGGCCGATGAACAATGCGGTCTGATTGGTGACGCGATTAATTGTGGGAACTGTTCAGTCCACCGGTTTCGAAGGACGTCCATAGTATTCGATTCTGCCGCGTGAATTGGCCTTGGTAATTAATTCGAGGTGGATTATTTTATAATTAATTGTCGGCGATTATGAAGTCGTTAATGAGAATGTGGGAAACCGCTTTGTTTGGAAGATATTGTAATCTACTTCGGATCTTTCTCTTTTTCATTAAATGCTAGATTACCGCCTATGATGATACCTGTTTATATTACTTCTGATGGTAACTGTGACATCACCTAAAGGATAGTAATTACTATTGTCGCATAAAGTTTTATAAAATATCAGTACTTAGCCTCGCCAAATTGTAGATTAATCTACAAAAATCTGGAAAATATGCAACGAGTCTTGGTCTAATTATATGGGGTATAATTAGTTAAACGAAAAATATTTTCATGCACAAGCAAGAGACAATTTCACAGATTTAAGAATATTGTTGCATTCGGTTCGTCCTATTAAAAGCATCAAAAAAAGAATGATCATTTCACTTCTGCTTGCTTGAATTGACTCAAACAATGTTTATCTTGCATAATGACGAAGAACACGGCCACGTCCATGCAACTGGCAGTTACGGCAGCGTTTTGCGAGCGTCTGTACGCCAGCAACCAAGCAGTTAACATTAGCCATGATGACGAAGAAGGCCAGGGACTCGGCGAGATGATAGCGAGCGCGTTCACTAGCTGCTCACATCGGTCACACCGCAGGTGACTCGTCGTGGTCCGACTGTGACCCTTGCTCGACCCACGTACCTGACTTCCACTCCTCCTCCGCGTCCTCCAGCTTCCCTCTTCTTGTTCTACCGAGCTGAAGAACGAAAGTGGATTGTCGGTACTAATCGTTTCTCGCGCACGAAGTCACCTTGCTCTTTGTCGTTCATCAGCAGATACCATTGCTCGTTCAGCCAGCACTCTAATCATCGGAACAGTCGGAAGAGTTCTATGATTATAATGACTGTATGTTGATTTTGACTAAGGAGTGTATTGTCTCAATGAAAAACACATTTTTTAATTTCCTTGTCAGAGCATTCTGTATAATGTCTTGTCGAGCAGACATTCTATGCAATGCCCACGTTATAGACATTGCCTGTCACATATACATTAATCATTTATATTTATATTTTTATTATTCAATCTCAGTGGCAACTGCTCGGAACGAAGACTGTCAATCTTGTCTGCCTCCCAATCACATCAACCACTTAAACTACCTGCCTAATTGTAAGAAGTGAATTAAATGTACAGACTGGAAACACTCAGAAAGAATATCCAGATTAGATACATCCAGAAATTGCCAACATAGTTTAAACTTGCCACGGATAATTACCGACTGATAGACAGTTCTCCGCTAATGAGTCAGTCTTGACCAATCACAGTCGAAGAAGCGAAACGGGCGTGCAATTTGACCTAACCCAGAAATCGGGTTGCACACTCGAAAGTAGCCTAATCAATTTTCCCTAGTAAATCGAGTACTTTCTAAACTCTCAGATAATTCTATCTCGATAATCTCTGGTCAGTCCCGATCGCGTGGCATACGCAAGCAACTATAACTCCCATCTCTCGAACTGTCTAATTAAAATACGCGAACATAACTCAGTTCCCCGGATTGTTGCAAACAGCACATCGAGATACGCAAATCGATGCGGTGATTTATTCATCAACCTTGAGCCTCCCGCACCCACGTATCTTTTTATCACCTGGCGTCGAGGAATAATCGAATACTTCGGACTGTGCCTAAGCTTTTTACAAGCTGTGAACGTCGGCTTCCTTCGTTTGCTAAACACCCTTTTTATTCTCCTCCGAGTTCCTTCGAGACTCTTGGCCGCCTATCGATGGCATAAGCGACGGGAGAGTATCGTTCACGTTAATCGTTCTTCTCGGCGCACGAAACGACGAGGTCGCGAGTCGCTCTTTGTTTGTCATCCGCTCGTAACTCGCCTCGCTGTCGAGGTTTAACATACGTGGCCAAGAAAGGGTGAGAGAGAGAGAGAGAGAGAGAGAGAGAGAGAGAGATGTGGAATGAGCGGGTGGAGGAGGGGGAGAGAGGGAGGAACGGTGCCAGGACGTGTAAGACTCCGGTGGAACTGCGTGTGGAAAGTTTCCAGTGCACGGTGTGCAATCGCGGGGACCGATGTGTGGGTGGTTTATTAACCCGTTTAGATGCATATCTAATCGTTTTTATCTGCAATAAAATTGCAATGTTAAACGATTCTGCGCCTCGGAGCGCGAGCCATTTTTTTTTCAGGCGTCACTCTGGTTTCCACACCGGCGGAAATACCTGTTTACGATTATGGTTGTCCAGGTGCTTTGGTCCAGATGGGCTGAAATTCATCAGGATGATGGCTCTTTGATTATCTGTTTGCGTATGGAAAATCATATTCACTCGTAGTACAGTCATTTTTCGATATATGTCGCGAATACTTGGATGATAAAAGTCGCAGTACTACCCACTACCGCGGGATACATCACCATTGAATATTCAATGCAAGCATACAATTTTTAGATACGATACAAAATTATGAATATGTAAAATATTCTCACACTTTTTTTACCAGAAGCATACACGCCTAAGCTGTTGTATATTCAAAACAGAAACGCGATAAGTGGAACCACACGCACAATTAGTAGGAAAAAACAGAAGTACAAGTAGAAGCGGAGATAATCCAGCAATTAGATCCGCGGATTGTATGTATGAAGATAAAATTAGAAGCGGATCTAGAAGTAGAACTAGAAGTAGGAATACAGGAAACGTAAATACGGGTAGAAATGGCCGAGAAACGCGCGTGCAAGCGAACAAACATAAGGCAGGTAGAACACTAGAATGGAATATAAACCATTAAAAAGTGCAGGAACAGCTATGCAAACAGTACGCTTCACGAAGAAACCGCGAGACGTTTCTATTTCACGGTTGCTCGAGCCGTAAAGCTCTACAATGTTGATATTCATTTTTCACGGACAGATTACGCGGCGCGAACACGAACGAAAATGGAAGAAACCGCGCGAAAACGCGAAACGTACATAAGGGGAGACCAACGGATCGCTGCGAAACTTTTCGCAGATTATGACACCGTTATCACGGTATCAGTATCTAGGATCGTAAAAGGCTAAACCACTCTGCATCTTTACGACGTGACGTTGCGAGCTGAAATATCATACACAGTTAAGTAAATGTCTTTCCTACGCAGTCGGGAGAGGAGACGATAAGAACCGACAGGAAATTTTCATCCTGGAGAAATGTAAAAATCGACTCCCACGACTCGGCCGTTCTATACTTGGCGCGTTTCGCGATTTCCTCTCACCCCCACCCTCCTCCTTCGACCCTCTGCTAGCAAATGAGTTGCGTAATTGTTTTACCACGGCCGAAATAACAAACTTTTCTCTATGAAACCATGCAAGATTCACATCCCATTCGGCCCCGGTACAAAAGTTATTATTCTTTAAAGCGCCTCTGTGACTGAAAATGCGCGGAGCGTTAAGAGGTTCTTAAGGTTGTCATATGATTCTTTTAAGATAAGACGGCCAAGTAATCGCAATTTACGATAAAAAGACACATTATCTCCAGAATTAAAGATTATTCTGTTATTTCAAAACCTGGTAACAGCTGAGGTCAAAACCTGCAAGTTGAGGGTAAAAAACATTTTTCACCTGCAAACCCTGCAAAGACAGCTTTCAAATATCACCATTTGTTTCAATAATATTCTAAATATCATTCATTATTCACACGTTATCGCAATTTTTCGGCGATTCCCGGTACTCTGACAAGAAAATGTTTCAAACAAAACTTAAGCAGTAATTACTCTTCTACAAAGTCCAATATAAAATATAAAAAAAAATTAAATTTACGGTTTCGTTTCGCAGTTTTTTATACATACTTTGAACCTAACCTCTCGTTGTTTCCAATGTCATTCATTTTACCTGATTACTAGAAATCGTATGACGATTTCGTTACTATGTGCCACAATTAGTTGAAATTGTGAAACTTAAATAATTGAATTTCGGCTACGGAAAACAGGGTTTCAGTCCACGGCGTACCATTTCCGTGCTTCTCGCTTTCCCTTCGTGCCCGTGTATCGAGCGTTTCCTCGTTTCGCGCATCAACGCCCACCAACTTCCGTTTCCAAAGAAGCGGCGAACACGCGAGGAAATTATCATTTAAGGCGCGTTTGCCTAAGCAACGCGGCACTTCCTCCATCGAGCCGGTATCTCGGCTCGATGTCGTGTCGTCGATCTTCATCCGGCGGCGTTAGGCGACACTCGAGTCACGCCCAGCATTCACGACACCTACACGACCCTGAGCCAAGGACTAGGAATCGGTTTGCGAAACGGTAGACACCTACGTCCGACTGCGACACCGCTGGGAACAAAGTTCACCGGCTGAGAGCCGAGAGACCCGATGTCCCGCGGAAGAAACCTCTCGGGTACACGAAGCCGAAGGGACCACGGTGGAATGACCCCGCGGATCGCATTGTAGGCGCGTATGGGCCCCCCTCGCGGAGGGTAACATATGCGTGATGGCCTGCGAAAGCTACGTCACGCAGGAACGCATCTTGCCGTCTCCTTTCAATCCGCTTCCTCCGCTTTTTCCGCTCAGATACACGGTGGGACGCGATTTATTCGAACCGTCGCGTCGTTTCGTCAGCATGCCCAATTTACATCAGCTCTTGTTATACGAACGACAGTGATGGGAATAGTTAGTGGACTAGAAAGAGCACGGACGCATTGCGCGAGAGACAAAGAGCTTATGTACCGCTCGTTGAACGGCTTTGATTCCCAATAACTTGAAAGCAAAAATTGTTAGAGTGACATCGTCGTTTTTAATTCTTCTCTGATATTGGATTTTAGTCGAACACCCTATATGCACTTTTGATGCAGCCTGCTCCACACCGTAGGTCCTGGAGGTCACCGCATGCTGTCTGCCACTGACAGAACGGTGCACTGTGCGTGCATCACTTCCTGAAGTCTTATGCGCCGTTTGTTCAATTCGGAGCAGGTGTAAGACTGTTTTTTTTTTACCCAGCTCTATGGTGCAGTTTTGTTGAAACTGCAGCAATGAACCATTGAAATGTCTCTATTATGTAAATATGCGAGTTATTACAAATACACTGTTGCCAGTAATTCAATCAGATTGCTAATCTAATTTTACTGTACATAGAACACTCATTAATATGTAGGTATGTTAAAAAAAAAGAGCTCGCGTCAAAATAAGCAAGCGCATGCTGAGATAAACGTTTATAAAAAAGAGTAGATTGCAACAAGATTTTCCAGGTGAGTACGACTTCTTAACGAAGACATCGGTTACGAGATGAACCTTTTGATACACTTTCAGTCGACAGAGCATACGAATGAATTCATCAAACCCCAACATGGTAACGGAGGCATAGTATTCTGCAGAACTGCAATATCATTTCCATCAAAGAAATTAATAAATATCCATAAGCTCGTTTGATTCAAACAAAACACCACATTCATACCATACGTTTAACGTTTTTGTACTGGTCGGGTAGCGATCACTTCTCACGGAATGCAAATTCTTGTTCAGACATTGTTTTTCAAAAAGATAATCGTTATCCAACTCCAATCTAGATCTGATAAGTTCCACTATTATAGTTGGGTATAACTAGGTAACATTTGCTATAACTCTGTAATGCAACGTAATGTAACAGTGGGCGCGGCTTAACTTTACTTCGGGAAACCAGAAATTTTTAACTCTTTTTTATGTAATCCTGCAGATTTTGGCGATAAAACACCGAAAATCCAAGTTTTAATCCCAGGAGACCACTAGTGATCCTTCCTAGTCTCCTAGTTTCAAGTATAAACTAAGCTGTCGACTACACTCTCAAATATTTATTGTGCATGAAAGTGGTTTTTTTATTTCGTAAAAATGTATTTATGTTGGAGTCATATAAAGTTCCATGTAACCAGTTACGTAGAAAGTGGAGCGCGAGTAACTGAAGGTTAAATTTCCTAGCATTGTTACATTTACGAAGTCGTTGAAAAGTCAACGAATCCTGCAATACTGAAGTCTGAGCTTGAATGATCGGCACCACGTGCTTCCGAAACCCGCATTCCGGCTGCACCTGACCGTGTCACGGCCACGTGCTCTTAAAGGGGTGTTAATTAACCGTAACCATAATAAATCGTATCGTTCCCCTTTCTTTCATCACCCATTTTCTCGTCTCACGTCGGCTAATAAACGCTTGCCAGTCACGTGATAGCCCATTGTGTACCGCGGGAGGCCTTCCACCTGAAACAGCTGATTCGACCATTCTCCGCACGACCAAGGTTACGCCTCGACGGGAAGAATACGTGGTCTTATTATGCGGTCCGTCGTCAGTTCTCGATCGGATCGTGCATTCGCTGGTTCGCGGCCGCGGAACACTCGATAAGAATGCTGAGTTAGGCCGATCGCGATCGAGAGCACAGCGAAGCAAGCATTCCTCCCCACCTGCGGTCTCGTTACGATGATAATGAACTTGGAACCTGGCGAATTCGCCAGCTCTTGCAAATCGTTCAACGTCTTCATAAAATTTGTTCACTGGAAACTTGACACGATGCTAGCCGTTTCAGGAATAATTATACTTACCACCGCAAACCTATTAATATAGTTCTTGATCACTAGACTGCGCATATTAGATGTAAATATAATTTAATGTAATGTAATTTAATGTAATTTTAATTGTAAGCGAATTGTATAGTGGTACTATTTTTTCGCTCATCAATAAAAGTTGAAGGAAGCATAAGCATAGGAAGCGAGTGTAACACATGCGTATTAATGCATGTGTTAATGTTACTGAATTTTTGAAAACATATTCGAATTTTAATATTGAAATTATACGTCTCCGTATTCTCACTTTAATCGTCCATTAGATTAAATAATAATTGCTTTCTATTTCTCTGTTCCTGTGTAGAACACAATTCAGATAACCGTACAAAACTGTCAAAGTTCATGAGCATCGGTAGCCTCCAAATCGCATAATTACAGCATCGACTGATGCAACAATCGGTATTATTGCAGTAGCAACTGAAAAAACCTTTTGAAAACACGTTGCAAATTACCATTCAATAGCAAACAGGAACTATGAAAATCCATTAGATCCAAAGAACGTAAAAGCAGACGAACTATAGTTCGGAATTATGGTTGCGTAGAGAATTTTCGAATTTTCATAGCTGTTCGTACGGTTTATCCGTATGCACCGAGTGTCACTTAAAATTTGCAAACGAGATGATATTCGAGCACTCTAGATCGTCTGTAATTTCAGCTGCGTAGCCGTCGCATAACGATGACCTCAACGCGGCCATATTTCACGCTGCAGGGACTCGTTCTGCATAGTAGCGTCGCGACGTTCTCTCCCTGAGGATGATTCCTCGCGTGCTCCGAGTGCCTTCACCTACTTAGAAGTTACAATCATTTTTTCTGTGACCCCAGTTTCCCTAAATTGACGTAATTCTTCGATTTTATTAATTTCACCAATCAGAGATTTCAATTGGAAGTATATCATTTTACTTGCACATCCAACCGATACTTTTTTTGTATTTGTCTTTATGCTCTCTCTTATATTTTGTTCTAACGTGTGATCTCATTTTTCGTTAATGTTTTAAATAGTTGATTTACTTCAAGACAAACATGACTAATATGGGCGGAAGACTAGCTAGACTGCGGATATTTATGCAAAATAAAAACCGTCTGCATCGATTGCAAAATCCAGGAGTTGAATATAAATTTACTTCCCCCGATTAATAATTGTAGTAAGTTGAAAATCATATATCGACATTCTTGAATTCTTTCAATCTTCCTGCTGTTTTAAATTGCACTTACTTATTCTTCCCATAAGTGTACAAAATCTGCAGTCCGGTTATTGCAAACACGTCTAACTGTGATTAAATGGAAGCAATTATATTCCACGATTTTATAATTGATCGATCCCAATGCTGTACTTGACGATAACCGAATGTATTCACGTTACAACCGAATAAAAAGATTGACAACTCTTTGAAGCTCTGATCACAAAAGAAGTAAAAATGCAGTTTTGTCCATTTATCCCCTGTTTTATGGTGCACCGTCCCGTACGGTGTTGCACTCACCCACATAGAGGCCCGGTGAATGACACGCGCACACGCACGGGCACACTGGCTACTGCATTATGCATTAGTCATGATTACAAAGTAAGTGGCGTGCTCGTGGCGCGTCTATAGTAATAACGGCGTATTTGCGGTGCTTATGATTTTCCACTTGAAACGGGCATAACCTGCTTTAATGGCGCTGGCCGGTCGGCCGACCGGCCCTCCTGGTCGCGCATAACTTACGGCAGATTTACAACGCCATCCGGGGGCCCGAGCGCGAGCCCGGCCCGGCCCGGCCGCGGCCCGCTGACGGCGCTGATCGCGTTAACGTCGTGACACTAATCTCTCCTTCTTCCTACGTTCGCGTTTCTTTTACCCCGTGCGCCGTGCACGCGGCCTTTAAAGGTCGTTTCGCTTGGTAATTATTGTCACCAGGGACTACCAGCCCGAAGAGGATTGATAGAAGCGAAATGGCAGCCACCTATACTACTCGGCCCACCAGTTTCGTCGATGCTTTTGTCGCGACGATCGCGATCTATTAGCTCTGTACAGGTTGCATATAAAGATGCAACCGATCCGTAACAAAAATTGTTTAAAATCACTGTGTATACGTGCCTCCTGTGACAGTAAGCGTGCAGTCTTTTCGGACAATTTTTCGCAAATTTATTGTCACACACCACTGTACAATTGAACCCCTTGACTTATGATTTATTCTATAACTGCAACCATTAGATTTTCTTCGTCCTTAATAATTTCTTATCAGAAAAAAAGATTAATATCTATTCGCTAGAATGTATCACAGAATGTTGTAAATTCAATTATTTTTTTCTCTGCAATGATTTGTACGTACTGTTATTATTAAATTACATAGAAGTGTACAGAGCTGCTATTTCGATCAATTAGCACTGGTAAAAATTAGGATAAAACTCATAGTAGTTAAGATTTTCCACGTCGTCGACAATAAATGACAGATCTATGCAACTATTTATTTCTATAATTTCTGTAGCGATATAATTCATAGTAAATGTAGTTTGCCCTCTTTATCGATTCTAGTTTAATAGACGTTGTAATTACGTAGCTGTACTATATTTTATTAGCTCATGTACACAATATTTCATTACGTGTTCGCCGTTGCATGAACGTTAAAAATCGGAGACTTGGCTATAAGGAATATTACTCTTGCGCATTTCTTAGCTGATATGGGTTATCTGAACCCATCAGCGGGGCTGGTCCGTTATAGTGGCGCTTGGTAGCAAAGGGGTTCAACCTTTGAATAACATAACCAATGGCATCTGTGTGGTTCATCGATGCATGTATTCAGTGAACTGTAGCATCTGAAAAATATTAAAGTACGTACCAGTTAAACAGATTAGGAAATGTTTACTGAATTTCGTGTAATAAACACGAGACTATGCGTTGTATTAACTATTTATATTTTTATGATATCATTCCGGATATTCAGTACACCAAAATTTCAGTTACGAATATTTATTGGAAACTTAGAACCCCATTCACGTAATTCACAGTGAATTTTAGTGATGCTTTGCAGCTAAAACTATCGTAAGTGTTTGACACACAAACTGTCATCATATGGGGTTACGGGATACATGGGTAACATGAAATTCTTGTTGGTC